>JACXSJ010002464.1:0-44762 GCA_014851325.1 Pentalonia nigronervosa | reverse complement strand
TTGACACGTAGGTCATGCCGCTAAGGCATACGGCCCGCCTTAGAAAGTTTTGCGGCCCGCGACATTTATCAAATATTTACAAAAAAAAAATTATTTTTGCGACGATAGAATATTTTGGAATGCCCGCGCAACGCGGTATCTGTATTATTAACAATGTAATCGCAACAAAAGTAATAATTCTAATCTAATCTGAAAATATTTACGAGTAGACATCAGTTTATAGCAATATAGCAAATTGTATTGTTAAAATAAAACGTGGCTAATAACAGTCATTATCTGTCCGTTCGCTGTGACTGTTGTAGTGCGTTCAGTGTGGAAAAATATTGAAGTACGTACTTTTTTTTATTATTTTATTATTTATTTTAAATATGAGTGGTGCAAAGAAAAGAAAAATAGTAGACGAAAATAGAAAGTACAGTGAGGAGTGGGAAGAAAAGTACTTCTTTATAATTCAAAACACAAAATTAACGTGTTTGATTTGCCGAGAAACAGTCGCTGTATTTAAAGAATATAACGTTAAAAGGCATTATGAAACTAAACATAATGATTATTTGAAATTTAGTAGTGAAGTGAAACAATCGAAGCTCAGGGAATTTATGTCACAATTAAAAACTCAACAAAAAATGTTTAGTTCAGCATTACAGCAACCATCTAATATTGTTAAAGCAAGTTATTCTGTCTCATTTTTGATTGCAAAAAAAATGAAAAAATTTTCAGATGGTGAATTTGTAAAAGAATGTTTGGAAGCTGTAGCAAAGGATATTTTACCGGATAAAAATAAACTATTTTCGAATATAAGTTTATCCCGGCAAACAGTATGTCGTCGAATTAATGACATTTCAAACGAAATTATTGTAAAACTACGCGATCAAATTCAAGATTTCAAATATTTTTCTATTGCATTTGAGTACAGATATATCAGACACAGCTCAACTTGTAATATTCGTTCGTGGAGTAAATGAATCATTTCAAATAACTGAAGAAATGTTAAAATTGATAAGTTTGAAAGGAACTACAAAAGGTGAAGATATTTTTCACGCCGTTGAAAACAGTTTATGCGAAAACAATTTGGATTTGGAAATTATTTCTGGAATATCAACTGATGGTGCACCTGCTATGGTTGGTAAAGAAAAAGGAGCTATAAAATTACTGATCGATAAAATAGAATCTACCAGAAAAACTAATAATTTCTGGAAAAGAGATGATTTATTTATAATCCATTGTTTGATTCATCAACAAAATCTATGTTCTCAAGTATTATCGATGAACCATGTTATGCAAGTAGTCATAAAAACAGTGAATTACATTCGATCACATGCGCTTCCCACCAACAATTTAAGGAGTTCCTGAAAGAATTGGATTCAGAATATGGTGACGTAGTATATTTTAGTCATGTCAGATGGTTAAGTCGTGGAAAATGTTTAAAGCGATTTTATGAGTTACGTCATGAAATTGACTTGTTTATGAATGATAAACAACAAAAACCAGTATTAGAATTAACTAATGATGAATGGTTAGTAGATTTATGCTTTTTAGTGGATATTGTCGAAAAACTGAACCAATTAAATGTATCATTACAGGGAAAAGATAATTTAATAATTGACTCATGTAATTACATCAATGCATTTCAGAAGAAATTATTGTTATTTGAATTTCAATTAAAAAATAATAACGTTCAACACTTTCCATTGCTAAACGAATTAAAAAGTTCAAAACATATCGATAGCATTAAATATGCACAAGAAATAAGGAAACTTATAGCTGCTTTTGAAAGTCGTTTCACTAATTTAGACAAATACAAGACAATATTTGAAATATATTCATCTCCTTTTCATACTGATGTCAATTCGGCCCCAGAATATCTTCAAATGGAACTCATTGACTTACAATGCAATAATGAATTAAAACACATTTTTGAAACATCGAAATCAAAAATAGATTTTTATAATATTAACATCACAAAAGAAAATCTTCACAATTTGAGAAATCTGGCACAAAAAGTTGTGAGTGCTGTTGGATCGACTTACACTTGTTGAATCGTTTTTTTCAAAAATGAAATTCGCCAAAGATAAATCACGCTCAAACCTAACAGATGAAAACCTGCAACATCAATTACGGTGTGCAAATACAAGCATCTCTATTGATTTAAAAAAGCTTAGTGAACGAGTTGAGAAACAAATATCTCACTAAATAGTAATGTTAACTCCATTTTTTTTGTATTAAATACTTTTTATTATTACTTTTATATATTTTAATTTATTTTAAATACTTTTATAATTTTATAGGTGGCCTAATTCTGAATAAAAAAATATGTGATTATATTAATATTTTGGCTGATGACCTTTTTTTTTTTAGCAACCCTAATGTGGTCCGCAGGATTGTAATGTATTACAAAGTGGCCCGCAAAATCATTTGGGTTGGCCATCTCTGTTTTACAATGTACTTGGAATTTTTTACTTTAATACCAATTAGGTCAAGACTCTTTAACCTTTTTAGATGGCGGGCCACTTATTATTTTTTTTAAATTTCATGGTCCGTATACAGTAAAGTATAATAGTGACAAGCAAAAAAAAAAAGGTTCTCATTAGAGAACATAGAAAAAATACACACTATGCTTAAAATATGTTTGCCAAGCCATAAATAAATACATGGAGGGCCATGAGTTGAAGACCCTTGAATTAGATCTAACTTTTACAATAAACCATGTTCAATGTTGAAGATTGAAGCATTTTAACTCAACTACAATTATTAAAATTTCTAAATCATCATCCATACCTTTCAAACCTTTTATCATCCATTTAGTATACAATATGTATTTTTATAGTACAACAATGCTAAATAATTCAAAAACTACTTTTTCGAATTTGTATTTTAATAAATCAAAATGTTCAAAAAAACATCTGCTAAAAAATTTAAAGTAAAAATGATGATACTTACACAGAATAAAAAAAATTTAAATATTGACTTAACGAGTACGTCACATTTACGTGTGTTATAGATTGAAACAACATATCAAATTTGTGTTGTAACTTGTAAGTTTTAATATTAAGAGTGAATTATGTTATTATCAAACTTAAAGATAAATAGTCTGTTTTCTTTGATATTTTATTTTTAAATGAATTGTGAGAATTTTTAAAATACAATTATATTTTACATACTCATGACTTAATTAAAAATTAAAATATTGTGAAAAAACTATGAGAAAACACATAATAACAAAAACACAATTTCTTAGATTTAACTTTGATAATGGATGAATTCATTGTTTTATTAAAGGTTACCTAATACACAAAATTGGAACAATTAAATTAAAATCTACTATATTGTAAGACTGAGACAGCATACTTGAGTGTGTAGATCTTACAGTCTTACATAAGTTCACTCGAAAATTTCAAAAATAAGAATTAAATGTAACATTTTTTTAAAGTTGATTTTAATCATCCTGTTTACAGACATATACATATGACACTACAATGTAAAAAACATTGTCAGAATTGGATATCCAATTCTTAAATTATTAATTACAGTAAAACAATTATAAAAATATATTAATTATAAACTTACATATTTGGGTCAGTGACAGTATTGGGAAGTGTTATTTCTGAATCTATATTTGTTTAAAGCCTCAAAAAAATAAAAAATATTCAAATAATAGTAGGCATAACAAATTAGTCATTAATAAATTATTGTAGGTCAATCAATTACTTTTTTTTTGAAAAAAGTAAAAAGTATTCTACAAGATAGAATGAGATTGTAGCAAAAACAATAACTGTAGAATATATTTTCTTAGTTTAATGTGTGCATTTTATTTAATCATCAAAATTACACACATTTTTTTCGCACAGAATATGTAGAGGCTTCGGAGCTCAAGCATTGATTAAATTATTTCCACAGTGTAGAGTACCAATTAAAGTTATAAATATTTTTTGTGTAAACAATAAAAATAAATTATACAGAAACAAATAGTAAATTATGTGGATAATTGTAATAAAAATAAATCAGACTTGTTTCTCTTGGCAATGAAATCAAAATAAATTTCAATTAACAGTAGGTATACGAGATATATTTTTAGCTTTTTGAATTTGAACAGGTCAATTTGATAAAATATAACTAAATAAAACTTATCAAACGAAAATTTAATTTTAATAAATAGTAAATTTGGTTCCAGTCTAGTGTGTGACCTATCTAATGAATCCACATATCAATGGACATAATGTATTTGTTACGGGTAAAGTACGAAAATCGGGTAATGCCTATATTACCCGGATAATGTGAACACTACACATGCCCACTGGATAAAGTAAAATTATTTGTAAAGTGTTTATTTTGTACATTATCTACCTTTGAGTGGATGTGTTTTGATAAATAAAATACGATACAATATCAATTGAACTTTATACATATAATATTTAAGTACATCATGATAATACGTGTATACGATAGCGTAGCTAATTTTAAACTCTAGTACAGTGCTATTGGTTTTCGTATTCACATTCTCGTTCGGCTTGTTAAAGATTTATTACTTCGTTGAATAATAAAATGTGTTTTCAAAATGAGAATTCGATTTATTTAATGCAATTAAAATATTATGACATTTTATTAGAATTTAAAAACGTAAAATTAACCAGGAAAAAACAAATAAATATTACATTTTCAAAGAGATACGACGTTATCAGTATTGGTGAAGAAGACAAATTGAAATTTCTGTCAGAAGATAGTACAAATATTTTATATCACATTATAAACAAAAACATTTAAGACGTGCTGCATGATATACATTTAGGTAATTTTCTATATGTTTTGAACCATTGATAAATATTTTAGAAGTGTGCTACAAAAAAAAAAATCATTGCATGAAATAGCTAATGCACAATCTGTTTTGGGTGTTTAAAGATTTAAAAAATATCTATATAAAAGTAAATATTTATTAAATAAATGCAAATGTAAATATGCTGGAATACTTTGCAACTCGAAATGCCACCTGAATTTGAACTGTTCTATTAAATAGCTATACCCATTTAATTTTTAAAATTTATTTATATATTAATAATAACTTAATAATACCTAAATTACTTAATAAAACATTTTTTTTCGGATTAATATGATTTGGTTTTATTTCATACTTTTTCATACTTCATACTTTATCTATAGCACACTGGATAATACATCACTGTATGATACATATTTAATGTGGTTAATGTATACATTATACTGTTCATATGGATGAGGTGTACATTATCCGGGTAATATGAACACAACCCATTTTCGTATTCTACCTGTAGCATATTAATGTGTTTAAAGTGTACATAGTATATAGTGGATAGCGTTAGGTAGGATAACAATAACCAAGATTTAGAAAGTTCAGATAAAGAAGACATGTACAAACTCAAAGGAATTATATAAGTAGTCAGTCTATGGTTTAGATTTCAGTATGAGATGTAGACAGTAAGCTTTAAACCAAGGTTTTTTTTATTTAACATGATAAAGAAACTTTGCATACTAATAATCAAACAAAATGTTAAGGATGAGTCTATTATTCATAGTGAACAGTAGAGATATTATTGTTCTTTGAATGATGAGGGAACCAAAAATGGTTTCTAGATCTCAATATACAAAATAATAACAAAAAATTGAAGGTTAATAAAGAGTTTTCAAAAGTAATTATTGATTTATAAATTAGGTGAAAATTGCCCATAAATATCAAGGAAGCTAAGCACTAAATAGATTTCAGATGAAACACTCCTTATTTAACATACCATAACCGTTATATCTTATATTTCTATTTATAAAATAAAACAAATTATAGTTTAACACTAAGAGAGCTGTGATTTTGTAGAAAAATTCATTATTTTAAGCTTACAAAATATAATTTTCTTAACACAAAATTTGAATAGATACCAAAAAACTCAATTTTAAATCTTTTATTTTTTATTTTTTTAACAATTCCCATTGATTGAAACATTTTACGAATTATTTTTTTAATTGTTGTTTTTTACATTCTGGTAAATGAATAAAAATTATTAAAAATATAGTTTTTTTTTTTTTAATACAACTTAATAGATTTGTATACATTTTATATTTTAAATTTTTATGCATTTATCGGGTCTTATAGTATATTCTATACTGCAGTTTTTAAAATAATAACGCAATTTTAAGGTGCATTAAATTTACATTCCTAACACTAACATTTTCAACAAAACAAATTATTTTTATTTATTAATAAGTAGTATAATTATTATACTAAGCATGTAATTATAATATATACTTGTTTTCAGCATATTTATTTAAAATAATTTCATTATTAAGGACTTCATATAAGATTTTATTGATGTAGATAAATGATAGGTCCAATAGTCTATCTTGACCCATGATAGTTAGACGTATCTGAGATTTTTAAATTACTATTTAATATAATCCAGAGATTTCAGGTGCTAAGAACACTTAACACCACTGTAATTTGCTTATATACTGTACACAATACTATTATTATATACGATAAATTCATATTGAACTATGTTGGTAGGTTGCACACTAGACTGGTATTGTAAATACTAATATAAATAATGTATATTATAATTTTAATTTTAAAATAAGTAATATAATTATATATATACTAGCAACACTTATTACAAAATAGCTTGAAAATTCTTATCCACTTTCATGTTGTTGAACACAGCTGAAGTAAGATGTGTGGCTGTCATTCATTAATGCTATTAATGTGCCATAAGATTTATTTTTATTTTGTATATCATGGCAGATGTCAAATCCAATTATCATCATATTCTGAAAAAGAAACATCATAAAATGATTACTCTTAACCTATTACATTTACATAATATAAATGTACAGTTTACAATTATACTTTTTCAGGGATAACAACATGCCACGGTGCACCGCCTAGTTTACAATTAATTTGTATGACAATTTTGGTATTCACTGACATATTGTTTTTTTGTATTTGTTTTAACAATACTACTTGAGATGGAACTGAAAAAAAAATATTATGAGAACTAGAGGTATTTGAGTTAAAATAAAAGCAACTAATAATGCACAATTATTATGACATTAGAATTAAACATTATTATATTATATTTTGTACATCTGTATGTATTATAATTAAAAAGGGCTTTGAACCTGAAATAACCCAAAATGGTGGCATAACCATATTATTAGAATTTAATTATTATGGAATACCATTATTCAAAATACTAGCCCCAGAATTAAAATATTCAACAACATTGGGTATAGAAAATCAATTTTAATAGTGAATAATGGTTATTATATATTTTAATTAACATTAGATACAAGAGAAAACATTCTGATTACCAAGAAAAATGAAATAAGATAATTTTAATCTATTTTATGCATTCAAATATCAATTATTTTTATTATAAATGATTTTATGTAACAACTGAGTTATAAGTTTAAATTATAAAGGAAAGTGCCATGAGATTAAAATTGAAAGAAATTCAACCTCATCATGATCAGCTAGACCCATCATAAGACGTAGTGTGAGAGGTACCTTATAGTTTTAGATAAAATAAGAAAGAAGCAAGCCACTAAATGCACTTCAGTGTGAGGACTCACGAGCTACCATCACTGATAGCAGACAAGCTAAGACTTGACACCATTCTCGTCCAACCAACTCAAATATTCAAGTGTCAGACCTTGAAGCAAAATTCAGATTCAAAGCAAAGACAAAATCTATAGTATCGATTTTTGAAATTGGATACCTGATCTATTAATACAAAGTTGTCTTTTAATGAGACTGTAAAGATCACCATGTGATGATTGAATGACACATAAAATAAATGATGGGTTTCTTTCATTTATAATGCGATCCAAATTAATTGAATATGTTCTCATACTTATATCCTGTATATCAACCCTAAAAAAGAAATTAAAACATAGTTTATTTAGTATTTAAATTAAATTATAAAATTAATTAATCAATAAATATACAATACTAACACATCTGGTGGTGGTAAATTAAATGACAATTCTCCTGCTACCTGAAGTAGAGTCTTGGAAAATTGTCTAACTTCAGAATTATACATAATTGGAGTTACTATTACCAAACGTTTTATTACAGCAGTAGTATACATGGGTAATTTATGTAAGTGTACTGTCCAATCAGCATCATTACGAGATGAATATGTATGTTTATATTCTTGAAGTGTTTCTTATAGTAATACATGACCAGGAATTGTAATGAGTTTATTATTCAATGTTAAATTCCATTGTGTTAATGATTCTGTAGACTTTTAAATATACAGTAGATATTAAAGGAAATATTCATTTACTCATCAATATTTCAATAAAAATAATTACCTTGGGTGTAGTAATAATCCGATTCATAAAACTATTATATCTGCTAATTCTTTCACTGGGACCCACTCTTGTATACTCTGCAAATTCAGCCATAAGAAAACAATTTTCTCTGTAATTATAAACAGTATAATAGTATTTATTTCATGGAAATATAAATCTTTATTAAATTATTGCTATGTTATAAGTGATACTACATTTTCATACTTTTTGATTAACATTTTATAGAAAAAATGCATATAATTAACATACAATCTGACCAAGTGTTTTGAAAAACTCTTTGAGTATGGAGAAAGATAATTAAGCGAAATGTTTGAAGTTTCTACAATTGATATTTTATGAATAGCATTCAAATAACAACAATTATTTGTGAATAAATTATATAACAATATTTGAATACCCTATAAAATAAAAATTACATATAGTTAGCTATAGCTGCTATACACTAAACATTTTTTTTAATTCTAGTAAAAAAAATTGAGTGGAATCTTATTTTAAATATTCATGTCTTAGGTGTTAAAATGATAAATATAATCTATTTTTAACTACAAAATAATTTACATATTTTCAAGTATTATTCTGTTCATGAAATACCTAATTTTATGTTGTTTTGTGTAAATTGTTTATAGTTAGTAATTTATTATATTCTTTAAACCTGATTACCTCATCACAGCAGTTATCCCAGTCAAAGTACATAATTCAGGAATTAAGTGCACCAGCTCAGATTCATCACCTTCAATTATAAAAGATTTTTTTTTTTTTTGGTATCAACATTGGCTGATGTTGATTGCTGAGGTTTATCCCATATTTCTAAAAACAAAAATAAAATACTTGCAATATAGGTTTAAAGTTTAAAGATAGAAAAATATAGTTAACTAAACTTATTGATAATTAAAATTAAACTATACAAAATCTTAAATAACATACTTGTTGATAATAGTCAGCATATGATATTCTTGATCCATCTTTCTTACAAAATGTTGATTGTATATTAGAACCTTCGTCTATAACATCTATCCTGTAGGTTTGATTATTATATCTAGTTAGAACTATAATTCCTATAACATCCATTTTAAATTTCTGCTAAAACAAAATATTATATTATATCTTCTCATATTTCAAACAATTTGCTTGGTTAACAATTTTTTTAAGAATCTAACTATCCCATATTGATTTTTAATTTAGTAATGGGTAATGACTAATTTTTATTCTTTTTTTCAAATTTTTCAAATTAGTATAATATTTTAATGTGTAAGGTGATAGTCTTGAGCTTAGGTTAACCTAAGGACTAGAGGGGCTTAGCGCTTTAGAATTATTTTTGTCTATACCATCAGGTGAATTATGTTTATTATATTGAACTTGTGGTGATTGACAATAATACTAATATTATCGCTTAGCATGACTATTAGTATCCCCCCCCTCTCACAAATATTTTAGATAATTAAATTCTTAATATGTGATTGATTTAAAAAAGATTAAATAAGTTTTAGATAACAATTATAAATATTAAATCATAATAATTATACTAACCATCAAAGCAGTGTTTTTGTTTTTATTCTTTGCAAATTCTTTTAAAAACTCTAAACGTCTCTTCCCTCATAACTTTGGTTGAAATTTCAAACTGTACTAACAAACCACCATCATACATTCCAATAGTAGTTTCATAACCTGGCCAAACTTGAAATTTATTTTTTGGAAAATTTATCTATAATAAACAATAAATAAATATAATGTAAATTAAAAGGATTTAAGTAAAAAAAAAAATGAATTACTACTGATTTGGTCTTATTACTATATAGCCGTTCTTTTCAATGTAATCTATGTTTATAATCAACCAATTTATTTATTGTATTACATCAGAGTATTTACAATTTATAAATGTTTATTTAAATGTTTTTAAGTTTAACAAAAAAAAAAATGAATAACAAAATCTAAGACAGAAATATTTTAAATTTAATATTGTGACCTTTGTACATGGTTCTATGTCTATTTGTTGTGGTGATTAAACAAAATATTTTGTATAACACATTTTAATAATAATTATTTTATTTTAGAGTGGGGGTGAAATAAGCAGCTTATTGTTTTTAAAATGTTAACTTTGTAATGGGATATAAACATGAAGTACATCAAATTATAAAATCCCAATACTACAATCGCTCAAAGTATTATTTTAAACATTATAAACAGCGGAATAAATATTTCTCATGCGACTTATAACCTAATAACCCACAATCACATTATTCTATTTCAATAGAAAATTTTATTTCAATACAATCAAATTTCCATAACGGTTTTTTTCACATATTGTTTATATAAGACACTATTTTGAAAATTGTAATCTATTTATTTGACAACACTTATTTTAATTAATATTTTTTATGATTAAGGAAATAATTAATTTTTATTTACTATTTAGTTAAAAATATTAGTTACATCACCATATTTTTACAAAAAAAATCAATATTTTATAAAAATGAATTATTATTTTTTATAATTACAATACATGTATTTCATTTCACAATCAGAGACAGATTTGTATTTTAAAAATGCCTAAATATATATCAATTACGATGAATAAACAAATAGTTCTAGATTCTAAGTAGAGAAAGGAACAGATTGGTTTGGCTATTTAGTAATCTGAAAATTTTATGGATATATATTAACGAGCATTCTAAACTTCAAAGTATCTCAATATTATTTTTTATTATTTAACATTTTAAGTAAACATAGATAATATTAATAAAAACCTTATTGTTCAGTATTCAATATTTGTATATCAACAGTTTTAGAAATTTATTTTGCTTCCATTCCAATAATAAATATTGGTCATCATTTAAAAAATTGCAAAGTAGGGTTATTATTTTGGCTAGGCAGGTACTATGTAGGTACAGACTCTTTTTTTTTAAATTATATTAATTCAATATTAATTAATAATCATAAATTACTATTATTTTATTTTTCAGTATTTTGGTATGAACTAAAAAATGTTGAGCCAAATAGTAGCAATTCCGATAAAAAAAATCTGAGAATCCCTAATATATAATTAGGTAATTATATATGGTAAGCATTTACTTTGGCTTTTGTGTCATAGTAATTTCTTCTAATCAATGTAAGGTTTGAATTTTCAATGCTTCTATGTAACAATAAATTAAAAACTTGCATAAAAGCATAATCATTCTTTTCAACGATTGAAGTAAATTTTATAGTAATTATTACAATTTGTCATCTGAATTTCGTTTTGACGATAGCTCTAAAATCTAAAATAAAAAATTGTTATTACTTATAAAATAAAAATGCATAAAAAAATTATAAAAAAAAACTTACATCTGGTTTATATTTTTTGCAACTAAACAATATTGTCCCATTAAAAATAAATGCCCCTAAAAGATTTTTGTGTGTGCCCAATAGCCTTCTTTGAATGTTTATTATATCTTGTATTGAGTTAAACTCAACTCGATACTGATATAAACTCTGATCTGTATAAGATGTTAATGGAATATAATTTGATATTAACTGAATAAGTTGTCCTCATGACACTGAAATATACAATAAAAACAAAACATTCGATTTTGAAAAAGTTCTTATGCATTTTAAAATTTATCTTTTAAACCTATGTTAACTATTTTCAATACTAAAATGAATAGTTTTATACAGTAATGAGTGTAAAGAACTTATCTTATTATCTTAAAAGCAATAAAAAAAAATAATAATAAATATATTTAAAAAAGGTTATTAATCTAATCTTTGTAAAAACCAAAAAAGGTAATAAAAATTGCATTAAGATACATAAATAAAACTAATTTTATGTTAAGTTTTACATGAATATAAAAGGGAAATTTTTGATATAGATTATATAGTCAGAAAATAAGTATTAATATTTTTAACTCCTAAGAATAAAGTTCTTATATACTATATAGTTTTACACTATATCTTGTTTTCCACTACTGGTGGATGTTGAAGATTTTGGTCTTTCTAACCTATAATAATTATTTTCTATAACTTGACGACAACGATTTGCACCTAGACCGACTTGCATTGATGCATCTCCTAAGGTGAAAGTCAATATATTTATATATGAATAACTAATTTACAAACAAGATAAAATAATATGTTCTGATTTCTGTTTAATAAAAAAAATAACTTTTGTAGCCCGCTACTATGCATTGGGGACTACAAGCTCAATGCATTTGACCTATTCGATATTTATTTATGTTAAAAAATGGCTGTAAAAAAAGAGACAAATTTTTGTAAATAATTATTTATAATAGCACTACAATAATATTATTACAATAGTTAATGCCGGTTAACTGATTTTAAACCAAATCATTAATAAAAAAATACATGTAAAAACATGTAACAAATTTATTATTTGTAAATTATTTGAAAGAATTTTGATATCTCAACACTCCTTCCCCCATTTGATTTTATGTTTATAAATTTCAACTTAAATAAATGTAAATTTTTATTTATTATACAACTGAAACATACAAGATATTTAAACATTTAATATTATATAATTTAAGTATTTAAGTACCTGTTATCAAGCTGCCTGATCCATTCGTCCCTTGTTGAGCCTTATTAAAATAACATAAATAAATATTTTTTAATTATATTGAATTAAAATTGTATTTCTTACACTTTGTGGACCAGATTGACATAACATAGTTCTAGCTTGCAGCTGTGATGATGGTCTTTGTACTGGCCGAGGTCCTTGCAATTGTTGAAATTGTCCTAATTGATTAGGAGAAGGTCTTTGTGATGGCCCACGAGCCTGACCTCTGGATTGTTTTATTGGATTGGGATCCAAAGGTAAACTTTTAAACTATTTATAAACACATATACTTTTCATAAAATAAAAATTTAGCAAAATGTTAAGTCAGTGAACATTTCTAGTCTCAATAATACATTAAATTACCTTAGAATTATATTATTAAAATATAGTACTTTAAATAACTGAATTACTATTTGTTCAATTAACCCAAGAGTTCATTGAGATATTCTAAGAAATTAGTGTGTTTAACTTTGTCAATATCGAATTTTTTAATTTTTTTTTGTATCTATTATATACAAATTTAATAATTTACAATTTTTAATTAACCTATAATTCCTACTAATAATATCTCTATGCTATATATTAGTTTATAATACATTTATACATACATACGTATAACAAATTATACATTATACATATTATATTAACCAAATCACAGAACAATATTTTTAATAAACGAGAAACATTAGCCTATGTTCTCAAAATAAATTATCCAAATAAAAAGGATAGGCCAGAAATGTATAGATTATTTAGGACCTAAAGCGTTCAATTCCTTAAATCTTAATGATAAAAAATATCTTTGATCTAACTCTACAACAAAATGTAAATAGACATCTAAATAAATTATTATTAAGTGAGCAATGAGCTATTTATGTTTATATTTTTTATGTACATTTATATTTTATGTTTTACTATATATGGCACCTATAACTTATATTTTTCCAAGTGATTTAGACATAATTCTTATAATTGTGTAATGTATTTATGTAATATTTTTATAATTAATATTTAATTGACGATTTTTGAAATTATATTATACATATTTAAAGTTATCCATATAATCACTATACATAACTCTCGACCTCTAACGCAAGCTTGTGCTAACATGAAGTTGATAAACCAAAATATTTATATTAATTTTTTTAAATGTAAAATGTAAAAATGTTAATTCTATAATAAATGTGCTCTTTTTCAAAAAAAAAAATCTAATCTAAACCTAAACTTTCAAAAAATAAAACAACACTAATTAGTCTTAAAATTATTTTAGAATAGTTTTGTTTTAGTTTAAGTGATCTTTAAGATTTTTATAAAGCTGCAAGACTAGGTGGTTATTAGTAATTAAATAAGTGATTTTTACCGTATGAATGTATGGCTGGTGACCCTTAATTATTTAAAACTATAATTCTTAATTTTATTTTCCAATCATATTTCTAGCCAATAACTAATAATAGTGTAAGAGATTTAAGCTTCTGATGTATACTATACATTGGTAGGCTATTAAACTCTGCATTATTACTCTACCGATTATATATTTAACAAAATATGACAAAGTATAGTCACTAAATGCAAGTTTATTATATGAACTAAATTATGGATTAATATTTTGTTAATGTTTTGCATGTATTGTTAAATGAGTAATGTAAATCGTATACAGTATGCAGATATCAATATTAGTAATAATATAATATGATAAAAATAATAAAATAATAATTATAACTATGATTGATAGACAGCATATAATTTAAAACCAAATTTCACTCTTTTATTATCTAGTGTAACTAGAGCGTAAATAATAAAATATGCATTTATAACTAGGTATAACATCTATTGATCATAGTCCATAAGTAATTGTTAATTTACATAATTATAACATAGTAAAACCATTAAAGTATTTTAAATAATTCATTAAATAAATAAATAAAAATACATGTTTAAATTAACCAACAATCAAAAATAGGTACCTAGGTTATAATATCATATGCTATGACATAATTTTGACGAAAATTATTCCATAAGGTTAATGAGGTATCATACACGAGTACGATTACGTACGATAATTATTATTGTTTTTAAGTATTTATTACAATAAAAAATATAATAATATTATCTTACCTTGTTCGATTGATGTAGGTGTAAGAATAATAATTCTTTTCTATTTGTCGGGTAATGAGACGTACCGCAAGACTAACCGTGAAATGGTAGAAATATTTGTCTCTCAGTACCCCGAATATCGTTCACCTATCCATATGGCAGTAAAATAAAATACAAAATACTTTATAGTTACTAAGAAGCATGCACTTGGCGCGCGAGAATAGTGATTTGCATGTGCTAGTATCGCACAAGGAATTTAAGGGGAGGGACGGGTGTTGGACAGAGGAATACGTTGGACGCGAATACCAACATTGTATGCAATATAATACCATATACAAATATGCAATAAATGAAAATAAAAAAGGCCAGTTGTATTGGCGGGAGGAAGCATCGCTATCACATGCTACCCACGAATTATGGGCGTTAGCTCACGACAGTGTGATGATAATATTTCGGCATGTTCAGAAATACAAATATTCTTTCCTACGGAGTATATAATAATAAAAACTGCGACCGTTTTCGTTGATAACAAAAAATAGTGACGGCACAAAACGTTTTAAGGTATAAATTATTACTAACGACTAGGGCCTTAAATCCGAATTAACCAAAACTCCTAACAAACCTTAAAAAAATCAAATTTTCCAAACCCATATAACCCGAATGATTTTGTTTTTTACAATATTCATGTGATATATCATTTTGTATATATTTCTTGTGGTTAGTTCGATTTTGTAGGTAATCATTTAATAATAACAATAGTATTAACAAGAAAATTTTTACAATCAATTTTTAGTAAATTTAATAAATATTTTCTTAAAAATAAAATCATTAATAATTGATTCTGATTAACCAAATCGCCTGATACTAATTATTCCTTATAATATATATCTATATAAGATAAATAACAACGTATTGACACTTGACAGTTGTGACCAAATAGTAATAAACAATAATACCTATAATTTATTAATACTTAGTATTATTTTCCATCCAACTTTCTAAATGGTATTATTATAATTTAGTAACAAATATCGTGGTTCATGGCTATATTTACCAGTTTTCCGGAATTCGCGAAGATCAGTAACTATATTTTAATAATAATCAATTTGCTATTAAGATTTGTTGTATTTTTTTAAGCTGTTCATTAATTTTTAATAGTAGTATATTTACATATTAATAAAATATAAATATATTATAAATAAAATATAATATAATATATTAACTTATATACTTTTAATATAATATTTTATTATTATTGTAGCTTATATTATTTCACTAGTCAGTAATTATTAGTTAATAAATATATACTTTATAGTATTTACACATTTTTATATAAAAATGTCAATAATGTCTTAGATATATTCTGAATTTTGATTGATTTATATTGTAGAAAATGCCAAGACCTAAAAAAATCACCGTCCCATATACTTTAAGTTTAATGTTAATTCAAAAAATTTTATTTGCCGAATTGAGGAATGTGGTATTTAATTGAATGGAAATCATGTTAAAAACATTGAAAGGCATATAGAAAGTATACATTAAACTTTGTACTACAATATTTTTTCAAAACACTTCAATAAAAGAACAAATAATGAAGATCAAAATAGTACATCTGTACTAAAATCAATGATCAAACATTTATTCAGGTAAAATTTCAAAAAAATGCATATTATATTAATTAGATATATATATTTTAATAAATGATCATAAGATTGATGTTAATAATTACTTATTAGTATAGTACATTATTACAGCGTAAGTATACCCAATATAGTATTATGAATTTTTTACTTTAATTTAAATATTATAACTTAAACAAATATACATATTAAATATATCTCAATATTCATGTATTTTAATATTATAATTAATGTTTAGATGTTCAGGTGAACTTAAAATACTGATTATTAATCTTAAAACAAAAAATCTATGTCCCAAAATATGTCGGTTTAAAAATAAATATTAAATATGAAAATAATTAATTATTTAATTTTAACTTTCTTTTTTTTAAGTATCACTTCAAACAGGTTTTAATAAAATGGGCACAAAACAATGTACATTAGACAGTATTATGATAAAAAATCCATCAATGTTGAGACCAGCCAAGAAATACTTTTGAACACATGCACAGAAATGTTCACAATGAATGGAAGACCCTTTAGTATAATCAATGATAGTGGTTTTAAAAAAAATTATTAACCCAATACTTGAATGTTTTGCCAATACATTTTTAATCAATCAAAGAAATGTAACAAAAAATGTTATTGAAACTGCCAACTTGATCATCAATGATTTGAAAAAATTTAGTGAAATATTGTATTCTCAGTTTGAAAATTAATGGTGCCACGCGTTTAATTAATCAATTCTGGGTATTAATGTACAATTTATTTCTGACAAATATACTAATGTAGTAAAACATTAGCAATGATTGAACTTACAGAATCCCATACAGCAAACTATCTAAAAAAAAGGTATTATTTTGTCTTAACAGTTATTATATGCTTATAAATTATTTGATTATATTGTTTCAACAGGTACCTGAAGTACTAAACAAGTATGATATTAAACAACAACAAATATTGACAATAACTATTGATAATACATGTAATAGTTAAAATAGTAGAATGTATGAGTAGGTAATATTGATAGAGGTAAGATAATTTTCATAAAGTATCTTAGCATAAAATTTATTATAATTAGCAGATGCTGCAAACATGCAATCATATATTTATGTATCCATTTTGTTATATATCTGTTATGCGTGTACTCGTGTCTGGGGCGTACAAAGAAATCGGTGATACTACGTACGTGTAGGCTAAAAACCATTTATTTGGCGGGTCACGGTCAGCTATCCAAATAACGACATTTGAATATTATTAATATATTTGTGCACTCAACTTTTACAACTTGAGGCGCCGTCATTACGTCGACGGTCAACGGTTACGACCATACTACTTGTGTTTTAATATTAATGGTCATTCAACACCGTGCTGTTCGCCCAGGACTGTGATTTATCTGCGATCGATATTGTTATCTAGCTGCATGGATAGCGGTCAGGTTTATGGAATGAAAAATGATAATAACAATAATGATACAAAATAAATTACCACATACGTAAAACTTATAAAATTGCAAAAAAATTTGCAATTGTGTAATTTGTTATCAGTTATCACTAATATGATTTAACACTTTTATTTAAAAATTTAAAAATGATAATTTTTATTATATATATATATTTTTTTTTAGATGAACTTTTGATTAAAAAAATGTAGAATCTATTTCTGAAGAAACCACAATACTTATTAATAATGACACCGCAGAGACTGTACAAATAGAAAATTTTCCACGAGTTTGCCTTGGTCCAGAAGAAACAATTATATACAGATACAAAAATTGATCATTTTCAAATAGAAAACGTTGAAATGAAATTTTTAACTGATATACATATTGTTGATAATAAACCAAAACCAGTAACTGTATCAATACATTGTAGTGCGCATACACTACAATATGCATTGAAGATGCATTAAAAACTCAGAATTCAAATTTAACTATTTTCGAAGCTCTTTCAGTAATTAAATTTAATTAAATTGTGAGATTGGTGAGCTTTGTAGACAAATAAGTTATACACAATATACATACCTACCTATAATCTATATAAGTTATATGTTATACAATAAATACCTTTCGAATAATGTTATGTCATAAAAATATAAAATATTTGAGAATATTAATTTAAATTGTTGTATTTGAATACATTCAAATTTTAATTAAAAAAAGATTAACGAAAACTTGGAATTTATTGAATATATGTCTACATTATATAGAAATAATTTATAGTATTATGCATAATTTTTCTACTTATTTAACTCATGATTTAGGCAGTTAAGAAACTCAGAACATTTACAGTAGCTGGAATATTAAAAAAAAATGAATTAAAAAAGAACCATTATTGATGTAGAAACATGCTGGTATAGTAAATTTGACATGTTGAAACGGCTTTTAGATTTTAAAATTTAAAATTACAGCTTGTCAATTAAAAAAAATGGTACATTTTAATTTTCTTTTTAAATAAAAACCTTAAAATAATAACATACCTATTTGTTTTAAAGTTTTATTATTATTATTAATAATATGTTTTATAGGGAGGAATGGATAATTGCTACAAACCAATTTTTGACTACTGAAGAAGAATATGTTATTGTATGAAATTGCAAACTTATATATTATTTAAATTTTACCAGTTTCAAGCATTATAACCTGCCAAAACAGCTACTATTGAGCTACAGAAAGAAACATTAATCTTAAGTGTTTTTTTGGTGTATGGTTGAAGTGTTATACTTATACCAAATTAGTAAATTCAGTACTTTCTAATGATATTATTATAGCAATGGGATAACAGGGGATAGGTTTTGAAAAACAATTTTATGTTTTTAACAAGTATTTAAATATTTTATCTAATACTTTTTGATTCTGATAAATTGTACAATAATTGTCGGTAAAGTAAATAGGTATACAATTTTAATTTTTATATTTTTAGAAATTTATTTGGATCCGATATTCTAATGGTCTTTTTTAAATAGTTGTATAAATTGGCAATGATGGTAATGGCAGTGTCTGCAACACAAGTATGTTTTACAAATAGCCCTAAGGCTTAATAAGTAATTTAATTTTTAATTAGATAAAACAATTTTTTGTTTTATTAATAATTTTTTTTTTAATGTTTTTGTACTTATTAAATGTATAAAATACATAGCATCCTACTCAATAAAATAAAGTTGTATTTATTATTTAAAATAAAATATATTAAAGTAAAAGTATTATTTAAAAAAAAGTATTATTACTGAAATATTGGTTTGGCTATTTGGATAAACTTGACACCTATATTTAAAATTGTAAACAAAATAGTAAATAGAAACTTATAAAATGTATGATAAGAATTTAAGGTACATAGTTGAATTTACATAAATGACATGAACTCTAATAAAATAAATAGGTACCTAATTAATTTCCCATTATTTTGGTTCTTGTAGTTTCTTACAAAAGTATAACTACTGTACATTATAAGTCTGTTTGGTCTGAAACAGATGTTGCACATTCGAGTTAGGAACTTATATTTTATTATAAATAACAAAATATTGTTCATCATCTGCTACAGCACCATTGACCAAATAGTAGATCAATAAACAATACCTCCTATTACATAGATATTATGTATTTTTATGATTAAATCAGTATTATTTTTGTCATTTAAATACCTAAGCATTGCATTATTTGTTTTTATTTTGAGTTGATTGACCTAAGGACAAACTATTTAAATCAGAGTCTATGGTTTAAGTATTAGATGACATTTTTAATATTATTTGTAGATGACTGTGGTTGAAAGTGAAATAAATGAGTTAATAAGAGTAGGAAATTTATTTTGGGAGAAGGTAATTTAGGATGTAATAGGTTTTTGTTTTAGTTGTTCTGGTATTCGTTATAATTTGTGACTTGTGTTGTATGTCTGGTCGGTGTTTGATTTTGTAAACTGTACATCAATTTGAAAATTATTTATAATATTTGAGTATTAGGTGCTGTTGTGGGTTCGACACAGTATTGGCATTACAATTGGAAATGTCTATAATTTGGTTTTTTGTTTTTTATGGGTTGTTGCTTTTGGGATTTTTATGAATTTTGAAAATTTAAACTCCATGATGATTTTCATTGTATAATGCACATTTTGAGGGGATTTCATATCACATTTAGTACAGGTGCATAGGGAAAATTGTGTTTGATATTTGGGTGGCTTAAGCTCAAGTCTATATTGGATTCATCGAAAATCATCAGCCCCCAATATTTGCACCAATGTACATTGTACAGATGTCAGTTTGATGATTTTATCTGAAGTGGATGCATTTGGATTGGTTGTTGCAGTATACTCTATCCAGCGAGAAAACATGGAACGATCTGACGAAAATCGGTTCTTCTACGTTCTACCGGCTTCTAATGGAATTGGTCTCGATGGCAAGGTGTCGTGTGAGATGCACAAAATGAGAGTGTATTTTTTGATGGACAGAGTATAGTGCAGCCTTAGTTTTGACAACTCGACATTGATGGTTTTGGTAGGTAACCTATGTGATTTGGAAGACATTATTTTAATCCAGTTATAATCGATAATTTTGTCCATGCCTATTTGTATCATTTCTATGGTTTCTATTTTTAGATTTTTATGCGGTGTTTTTATATGATGTTATCTTACGTAACTGCCCTAAGTTTTGATGGTCATTATTGATTAATAACGAGTAGGAGGTAACTATGAAGTTTAAAATGTAGGTACATAATCATTTTTTATATATGTGAAAAGCCGGTTTGAAGATTTTTGAATACGAGTAATTAAAATAGGTACATCCAAAAAATATTTTTTTTTGAAGTTTGTGTTCCTCTGAGGAACAAAGATTTTTTTGATAAAAACAGTTGCAATTTTTTTTTCGTTCTTTTGATACTATTCACAAAAAGATTCCTATAGTTTTTGGTTTGAATGTTGGGAAAACGGTATAGAACGGTAATTATTACAATTTGCATTACACATCACGACGTATGGGATATCAAATACCAAAATCTTGAATAATACAAATTAAGATAACGTAAGCATGATTTTATGAATTTAAGTACACCTATAGACTTTTACCGTTGCGGCATAGGCACACATTACATGGTTGCCTAAATAAAAAAAGGCCCTTTCACTTAAGTATATTATAAAGACATGGGCCTTGAACATATTTTTTTAAAGCATTTATTATAAATTTTGCTTTCTCATTATAATTATAAGATTACTGAAAATAATATTTGATGTGTTCTACATTATACTAAATTATTGTTGTTCATCATCATCTACAGCACCATTGGCCAAATATTAGATCAATAAAATAGTCTTACTTAGTTTAGGAATTGCCTGTTGTTAATATCTCTTTAATTAGTTTTGATTTATCTAACACGAGTGTGCTAGATTTCATATCCAAATAGTTAGCATTACTTTTCAATACAATTTATGTAAACAAATACTGACCAATAAATACTTTAGAAAGTTGGTATCATAATTTTTTTCTTAAATACAATTATTATACTATCTTAATTATTTTATTTGACTTACTATTTTAATCCACTTATCTCTAAAAAAATTTTAATTCAATTATTATTATTTAAACGCTTTGATTAAAACTTAATTATTTGATTATACTTAACTTCTTAATTTTTATACACTAAAGGCAAATTATAAATCATATTAAAAATTCAAAAAATTTAAAACTATTATTTATTCAATAATATGGAAAAAAACAATTTATTAATGACATTTTTGTAAGAAATTGTCAAGCATTCAAGTTCTTAACAATTAAGTGACATGATAAAAGTTATTACTTAAAACTAAAAAAAAATTGTATTTTGTCATTAAAACTCTATTTTAAGATCAATAAAATAAAAATATTTAAATATTACTACATAAAAAGTAGTTATTAAGAGTAGTAATGAATAGTAGTTGAAAACGATATCAAAATATACATAATTATAAAAAGTAAACAACTCATCCAATCCAGTATGGGGAGAACATCTGATGGTCTGACTAGTGAGGAATGCCAACTTGTGGGCTAACCGACATGGAGCAGAAACGCTTACAGTACCCTAGGATGAACGATGTTAATAAAAATTGTGTATATAATTAAGAATGGTTCTAAAAAGGTATACTAACCGACAAATTGTAGTACATATGGGTCAGTATGAATGTAAGTCTTTGTATTATATCAGGAGGAAGTGTAAGTGTATCTTCAATCACTTGATAATGTGTAGGAGTTATTGTACCCTGTCTTTTATGTTGTGAATCTAAAAAGAAATCATACCTGAAATTCATAATATTTAAGCATTCAATTTTGTTTACCCACTTAATGTACAACAAATAAAAGTAATATCAAACTTATTACTACCCATATAAATTACAACATAGTTTGGTTACTTTAATCCTGTTTTAAAATATAGAAATAAGGAAAATAATTGATATATAGCTTACTTGGTTGGATCTATAACAACAGTATCAATAATTGTACTGGGTCGAGGATTTTCAATGCCTCTATTATTAGGAGCAAAAAATCTTGTATTAATACGTTTTGTAACTATAACAAATGCAAATGGAACAGACTTTGGCCCATAAAATTGTGTACAAGCGATCTAATAAAAATAAAATTAATTACAATATAATATTTTAAATAATATACTCTATTAATATATATATAACTTACCTGTAAAAGTCTAACTTTAATTTTATGCACATAAGATATTTGGCCTTCTCCAACACCATCTCTGAATACAATAATGGAATTAGGCAATGTCCCATTTTTAGTCCTATACTTAGTTAAGGCCTCTGAAAATTAATAAAATCAATTTTTTAAAACTATAACGTATTTTTTATTTACGTATCGCATAAAATTACTATTCATAATTAAAATTTTCTATATATTTTTAATCTATAATTATTGAACAAAGGATAACATAGTTACATGACCATCAAATTTATAAAATAATCTCAAATTATAATAAATCGATTTTTATTGTGGTATAATAAATATAATTATGTGATTGTGTAACATATATTCTTCATTGGAGGTCGATCTTATATTTTTACTATAGAGTTAAGGAAGTTGGTTGGCAGATTCCTGACTGATTTAAATTAAGTTAACAATATTTTACTGCTAATGTTACCTGTGTAACAAATAAACATAACAAGAGCAAAAAATACGAAAAATTATTCAATAACTGTTTTTGTAATAAAACAATACAGTATACAGTAACACCAAAGCAACCTATTATTTTAGCTCGGTGTATGATTTTAGTTGTCAAGGGAATTTTTTATCGGGTATCCTGTAATTTCTGTAGTTTGTAAGTGGTTTCAACAAGTTATAATAAGTATTTCTAAATCGCTAATAAAACTTAACTTGACTGAATATTTATTATTTATACTTTACCTTCCAATATTATATTTATTAGTTTATTTATTTGAACAGGCATTATCCTCATATTTACCTATAGTGAATGTTTAGAGACATAAATGAAGTCAGTAAATTGGTAAATTATAACAGTTTATTATTGATAAATGTAATATAATTCTAGCTTTATACAACCTTTTTAGTTATAATATGAATAGTTCAAAGCATTAACAGACATATAGATTATTTAAATAATCTTATTAGTCAAGCAATAAACACATATGTGTAAGTGCAAAAAAAATCACAATGAAAATGTTTACTTACTAATTATGTCGGTAGCAAAATGAACAGAAAGTTCCTCTCCACTTTTATGAGGTTTCACGCAACTGAAGTAACTTGTATGAGCGTCGTTCATAGTTGATACTAAAGCTCCAAATGGTATATTTTTCTGTTGACTGTCATGGCACACATCAAAACCAATTATCATCATCCCCTAAAAAAATGTTTAGTTAAAAGAAATTACAATTGTATACTCATATAAAACATGTGATTCATATTAACCCTTTCAGACCCAAATTAACTTCTACACAATAATTTTTTTTTTTGCATATTCTTTTTACTATGGACTCTAATAAAAATAAAACGTTAAAAATTTTTTTTTTTTAATTTTTGACGGACTTAGGAGTATAAGTGACATTGGGTCACTATGGTAACAAAAAATATTAAAATCTAAACAATTATCATTAAGTATAATACGAAATATATAATAAAAAAAATACATTTATACTTATAAAAACAAATTTAAATAAAAACAAATCTTTGTGTGTATTACCTATACATAAAAAAAATAATAAAAACAACTTTCGTTAAAATTTTACTGATGAAAATTATAAAAACAATTACTTGTACCATCAAGACATAAGTGGATATTACATTTTATGCAAAATATGTGCGTTTTTCTTTTACATCCAGGATTTTTGCATCTCGAAGTGTGACCTTTTGTATCAAACTCAGGAAAATGATCAAATTTATCTTTGCACACATCATCTGTTGGCTGATTAGAATCGACTTTTCGTACTTTGGGTATCGTTGAAACTTCATTACTATCTCCTGTATCTGCACGAGGTCTTCCCCTGCTTTTTATTGGTACATTTTGGCCTACTTTTATGAGATTTTCCGCAAGTGCCATTCGAAAATTTAGCAGATCTTTTCTTTTATTTTTATTTATGTTATAATGGTTAGCGTCTTTTTTATATTGTATCCAACAGTTAATAACTATTAGATCGAAAGCATGTACAATCATTCGTAGTGTCCATTTTTTCGAACATATAAATGTTCGATAATAACTGATGAGTTGGTCTACCTTATCGACACCACCCATTGATGTATTGTATTCTGTTATTATTTCCGGCCTTTCAATATTGACATACATTTTTAATTTCTTATCCCAACATCTTACAGTGTCCAACTGTCCGGACCCTATATAATTAGAAATTAAGGTAACAGACCTTGTATCATACCATTTTACCATACATAAATAACAATTCTCCATATCAGTTGAAATTTCAAAGGCTGTACCTCTTCCTATTTTTGCTAGTTGTTTATCGGTTAATAAGTGTGGATTTGTGAATCTATTAGCACGAATAGTACCAACAGAGTATATTTGGTTAGCTTGTAACTGTTCAAATAAATTAAACGTTGAAAAAAAATTATCAAAAAAAAGGAAATGCCTATTTTTTTTAAGGTTTTTTATTAAATGTAATACTACACTTGCACAGTTACTTTTTTAGATATGGTAACTAGCCAAAGAGTACCTCCAAGTTTGCAATTGATTTGAACAGAAATTTATGTGCATACAGACAAATTGTTCTTTTGCACATTTTTTAACAATACTAATTGGGATGGTACTGACAATAAAAAAAATTTTATGATAATTCTTAATGCAACAGTATATAATATAAATATTATAGAAATATACCTGCTCTATCAATACATAAGTTTCGTTTAATCAAACTATAAATATAACCACGTAGAGATGGAATGACATAAAATTAATGCCGAATTAGATTCATTAATTACTTGTTCTAGATGGGTTAAAAATGTACTTGATCTTCCATCATTCATGGGAACTCTAAAAATTATAATTACGAGTTTTCAAGAAAGTCGGCCGTGGTAGTATTTATACTAGTATATCTTTTAAGTCATCCCTTGTGTAACTCTTGCAAGATTTTGAGCAAATGCATCAACTTACCGACAACAGTCCTTGGGAGCTAATATTACCTAATGTTTCACAATCGCAGAAGTAAACATAGGTAAAACACGTAAATGCTTTATCCAATTAGTTTACTCACAACTATTATACCCTTTGTTCGACTTTGAATAGGTTCAGGTTGTAAAGTACGAAGTTTTTGAAACGCGTAGAGGTACTAAGTGTATAAATATAGATAGTTATAAATTTTGTTCAACTTAATACTATTCACGTATATACAAACAATTTTTATGTTCCTGTGACTTTTTATTTTTTAAACAACAAATATACTGATACTTTCATCAATATGTGGAAAATGTTACAAAATATATGCATTCAAGTTACTGGTTATATAAATTTAAGCAATTTTTATGTTGACGTTGAAAAAGCTGCGCATAATGTAATATTATAAATTTTTCCTATCTGCAAAATTTTGTGTTGTAACTTTCATTTAGGACAAAATTGGTTTAGACATATTCAATAACACAAAATACTATCGAGCGAATACTTGATTCAACAATGACTCTGAAATTGGCAAATGGATGAAATGTTTTTTTTTAGATTAAGTTATTTGCCCCCTGAAGAAGTTTCTGATGGATTTTGTGATCTTGTGTCGATAGCACTAAGTACTAAGTTTAGTACTACTTCTATATTTTCTGATTATATTTTAGAAAATTATATAACATTGGACAGAAATTTTCCTCCAACATTATGGGCTTGTGAACCTATTATTTAATTATAATCCTAAGAATATTAATGGTACAAAAAGTTATCACAAACATCATAACAGTTAGTTTTACACTACCCATCCACATATACATCAAGTAATCGACGTTATTATTAAAATTCAAAGTGAATTCGATAAACAATAAAATCATAAACTTTAAAATAAAAGAGACAATCGGACTTAATTTTCATCATTTAAAAGTAGTATAGTAAATATCATTAATTTATTTAGCAGTATATAATATCAGAACTAATAGTCAACTATTACTACTTATGAATAGTATAATTTTGTAACTAATAAATTTCTATTATTTCTTATTAATAGTATAATTATATATTTATTCAGAACAAACACACACACACACATTTGTAATCACGCCCATATAAAACAGTTAGTCCTAAGCTTATAGTGAGAAGGGAAATGTGCTGCTGCGCTCAAACAAAAAAGGGTAAAAAGATAAATGTGCCCAACGCGTTGTACCTTTATTATTTAAAT
The DNA here is from genome assembly GCA_014851325.1 of Pentalonia nigronervosa. Classification (NCBI taxonomy): domain Eukaryota; kingdom Metazoa; phylum Arthropoda; class Insecta; order Hemiptera; family Aphididae; genus Pentalonia; species Pentalonia nigronervosa. Next base: position 17,367 of record JACXSJ010002464.1, on the reverse strand, counting down.
CTAAAATGTGTGTGTGCAAACGAGTCGTACCCATAGATTTTGCTGTTGTAAATCAGCTGTAAGATAGAGAAAACACATGCGGGTGTGGAGTCTTTTTTTTTTATTGGAAACAAAACAATCTATAATTATGTATTACAATAAGTCAGTAAGCGGATATAATATGTGTTAGCTTGGATACACGTGACAAAAAGCAGCCACCCAATGGTGACACTTTATAACTTGATCAGTTTAGGATAGCTAATTGATTTGGGATTAATTAATTTGTATTTAAATCTCTACACCACTTCCTCTTTAGTCTGCGAGATGGGTTTCCTGGGATCGTATCGGAGTTAAGAGCGGATATTAGAGGATTTGAGTGGTTCGTCAAACGATTGCGAAGACCTTTGCAGAGGATTTTAGTAATTTCTTCAACTGTGTTTATTTTTAAGTTTGTGTGTAATGTATGATTTGAGACATAAGGTGGAGCATTTGTCATGATGCGGAGAGTTATATATTGAAAGGTTTGTATCCTGTTTGTGTTTGATTTTTTAGCTGTTCCCCAAAGTTGTATGCCGTAAGTCCAAATTGGTATCAAGAGAGTTTTGTAAAGTAGAATTTTTGTTTTTAAGCTGAGATTTGAATGTTTGCCAAGAAGGAAATAGAGGGATTTCCGTCTCTAGCTTAGGAGGATTCTTTTGTTTTTTATGTGGTACACCCTGGTAAGACATTGGTCTAGAATTAGACCTAAGTAGCGAACGTTGGATGACTTTGGTATATTTTTGTTGTTTAATGAGACAGATGGAACTATGTCTTTTTTTTAAAGTGAACGTCAAGTGATGAGATTTCTTGTGGTTGATTTTGACTTTCCATTTAGTGCACCATAATGACATGAGGTCTAAGTGATTTTGTAGACTGAGGGCAGCTATATTTGGGTCTTTGTTTAGTGAATAGATAATTTTATCGTCTGCGAAGTCCGCAACGGAGGTGTGTGTATATGTCGGTTGGTCAGCTGAGTATAGATTGTATAGAATAGGGGAGGATATGGCGCCTTGTGGAACACCAGCTGTTACTGGGGTGAGATTTGAGTTTTCAAAACCTACTTTTGGTATGAAATAGCGGTTTTCAAGGAATGATTTGTAAAATAAATAATATGGCTGAGGTAAGATTTTTTTTAGTATAAACAGTAGACCAGGGTGCTAAACTTTATCGAAAGCTTGGGATACGTCGAGGAGGATTGCTGAGCAGTATTCTTTTTTTTCAAAGGAGTTTGCTATGGCGTCGGTTAACCGATGTATTTGATGTATGGTTAAGTGGTTCCTACGGAAGCCAAACTGGGTTTGTGGCATAATCGAAACGTTCTTAATGTAGGGAGACGTCCGTATTAAAATTAGTTTTTCACAGAGTTTGGAGAAGAGAGGTAGAAGACTAATTGGACGATACGATGATGGAGTTTCGGGAGGTTTCCCTGGTTTTAATATTAAAATAATGACAGAAGTTTTCCATAGTAGAGGGAAGTAAGAAAGCCCTAGGATAGCATTCAGAATGTGGGTAAGGTGCATAATTGCTTTTTTGGGGAACTGGCGAGCTACTTCGGCTGTTATTTAATCTAACCCCGGCGATTTTTTGAGAGGAAACCGGCTTATATGGAATTGGATTTCACCTGGCGTAAACGGTTTAGAGGCCAAGTAGAGTGGCATGGGAGAAGTTAGGGACTTCTCTATGTACTTTTCAAACACACTATTAGGGATGTCATGGTGGGGTTGAAAAACTTTTATCAAGTGGGAGCAAAAGAGTTCGGATTTTTTTATATTTGTCTTGCACCAAGTGTTGTTGAATTTTTTTAGTGGAGAGTTGATGGGTTTTTATTTTAATCAGTTCCGCGTAGCCCTCCAAAGAGAACCATCCTTTGAGGTGAGTGAGGAGATCTAGGAGCTGAAATTGTCATTTCTTAGTCAGTTTAGCGTTCGTTTGAGAGATGATGCAAGATTGTTGAAAATCTGTTTATCGGATGGGAGTCGGGTACGCTGCCAGAGAGCTCTGCCACGTCGTTTTTTTGTTATTAACTCGCGGACATGAATTGGGATAAGAGTGGAGTTTTGGGGTTTTGGAAGATTTTTAGTGGACGAGTTCCAAGCAGCTGATTGTATTATATTGGTGAAGTTTAGGACGGCTTCTTCTATATCGTTAGGGAGTTTGAGTCGAGTCTTAGGTTGCGTTTTTTGTTCAATGGTTGCACTGAATTTTGCCCAGTCCATAGTGCCTTCTATGAGACTAGGTTGACGGGGTCGAATAGAGGGTAGGGCATTTAGCGACAGGAGAATGGAAGTGTGATCTGAGCACGGCTCGAGTAAATTAATAATACTGCTATAGACACTGGTAGGGGTATTAGTTATAAATATATCTAATATGTCTGGGCGTTTAGGTAAAGATGTAGGCCAGTAGGTTGGGTCAGGAGGAGCAATTACCGAATACTTTTTTAGGTTTATCAATTGGAGTAAGATGCGACCTTTTGGGTTGGTAGAGTGGCATCCCCAGGATTGGTTTTTAGCGTTAAGGTCACCCCCGACTACAAAATAGTGGCCCACTGAGTAAAAAAAATTTTCATATTGTGTCAAAGCGATTTTATGTTTCAGTGAGATGTAAGTTGCTGCGAAGGTGATAGGTGTATGGTTAAGATTTATAGTTAAAATTGTAGTTTGTAAGTAATTTTCATTTACGCAAGGACAAGGTGTGTACAAGAGAGAAGATTTAATGATGATCGCGGCCACCAGTGTAGGCGGTGTTGTCCGGATGGTTTGAGGTAATTATATTGTAACCTGGTGTTGAGAATTTAGTGTATGTTGTGAAGAGTGTTTCCGAGATCAGGGCTAAATCAATTCTTTTTTTGTTAAGGACTGTTATTAATTCGTTTTTATGGTTTGCTAGGCCGTTAGCATTCCATAGTAGGATGACTAATGAGTTTGATGTGAAGGAGTTATTTGACATTTTGGTTGAGTAGGGGGTCGATTACGGTAGTGAGGAGGGATAAAAGAGGATTTATCAGAGATTTAAATTCGTTAATAAAATTGGACAGTGAATTATCGTTTGAGGTTGTGTTGGGAATGTGGTCAGAGGTTACACGGGCGTAGGAGCGAGGGGGTGGGTTTATTTCAGGTGTGTGCTGCTGGGTGGTTTTACAATTATTAATATTTACATTGTTACGACCTTGGTTTTGTTTTGCATGACATGTTTGATCGAGTTTGGCTTGCGGAGCCGTTGGAGGTCCTTGTAGATGCGGCATCCCTTGTAGTTCGCCGGATGATCTCCCTCGCACAGGGCGCATTTGGCCGGTAGTTCATTTGATTTATTGCAGCTGGTAGAAGGATCGTGGCCACCACAGCGAACGCATCTAGGAGGGTATGAGCAGTATTTCTTAGTGTGGCCATAGTCTTGGCAGTTAAGACATTGGATGACATCTCTGCGCTTGTGGGGCTCTTCGAGTTTTAATTTTTGTGTGGAGCAATGACGTTACACCAAAAATGTCTTTATTGATTTCGGCTGGCTCCAGGTCAACGAAGAACATTAGGAGTTTATGTTTAGTGATTTTTTGTAGGACGTTGGCAACTTGCCGGACGGAGTAACCGATTTCTTCAATCGCAATTCCAACCTCGACAGTTGGAGTGGACGGATGAAGGTTACGGACTACTACACAAAAAGCCTTTTCCTCCTGAGGTTGGTAGGTATGATATTGAGCTTTGTTTAGTTTTAGACATCGGATTAATTCATGATAGGACTCAGGATTAGCTGTTTGGATTTTTAAATCGTTGGTAGAGGATTTGAAAAAGAATTTTTCGTATTTTTCGTTGCCGATTAGTTTTACTAGTTCATTTCGAAATCTAACAAAGTTCAGTATGCCTCAGACGAAAATTGGAGGTGGAAGTTTACTTTTAACGGTCTGATCATCATTTGGCGATAAATTGTTTGGAGTTGAATTGCTTACGATATCTTCCATCACAGAGTCGTCGTTTGAGAGCGAAGAGAATCTATTTAGCGTTACAAATAAAGGTTTAACTTTCTTTGTTTCAGGAGTGTCTGTCGACGAAAGGTTACGTTTGGTTTTATTTTTTGTTTTTGAAAGTACGAAGTTTCCGTCGTTTTTGTCTTCCGTATCCGAATAAATGAAGACTTCATTTAGTTCACTCTGTATGCTACTGCTGTGCGATCTAATTGAGATGCTGGCTGATGTGACTCTTGGTTTGTTTGAGTTTTGATTAGGCATATTTTTGTTTTGGGTTTTTGTGTTCTGATTATACTTTTTGGTAGTTTGGTTAGACATTACGTTATAATAATTGGATAGTTATCTGGAAGTCAGAGTAATCGCTGGTCCAAAGGTTACCGCCTATGGCGATGCCTTGGAAAGGAGATAAGGGGAGAGTATAACATATACTATGCATAATTTGTTAAATTCTTGTTATTACTTTTTTCTCCCAAAAAAGGTATTGTGAATGGCTGCTAGGTGCCCAGGGTCTGGTAGGATATTAAAAACTGAGACGATTGGTAGTAAACACGAAGTAAATCGATAAAGTTAAATTGATTAATTTCAACATGAGAGAAGAACAATAATAACGTGACCGTACGGTTTAGCTATCTGTACGAGACTGTGGGAGTCTTTTTAACATAATTTTGTATATTTATATGTATCGTATTACTTTGTTAGAATAATAGTGAATTTAATATTTTTCTGCTTCATAAAAAAATACATGGTAGAACTGCCAACGGTTCAATTGTTTTTGAAATTATTTTATTTAATTATTTGATGGGTGTTATTGGATATGCGCGTGCTTACTTATTTTTTTAATTCAATGATTGTGTGGTACATTATACACGCAACTCCATCTATATGATCACAGTTTTACATGACCTAATTATAATTAACTATAACTGTAGTACATCTTTCCTGAATAATAGTATATTAATTTAGTATAAATAAATTTATTGTAAATGCAGCTGTTGTTTTCGTAAAGGAGAATAGCTGGATCATTAATTCATTATGTGAGAAGCATTCCGATTATTATTGGGCAAGACGTCCTGGTTGAAAAAGCATTTATTATTAATATTTCGATGAAAAAATACCTTTTTGAACACCATGTATAATTATGTATACCATTATATTATAATCCCTACAAGGGATCTCTTAGGAGTTACGGGCATTACGACCCCGCTGTTATCCTAGTTATGTTTTTGGGTCCTCCATTAATGGGGGTTATCGTAGGGCTAACCACCCTATATAGAAAAAAAAAACTGGTTACGAATCGACCATATATGCCTCGGATGAATGTGGAGCTTAAGGATTTTTTAATTGGAACATGGAACGTGCGATCATTGTATAGGGCTGGACATTTGACGACAGTGATATCGGAGCTTGAACAATATCGACTGGATTTAGTAGCGATTCAAGAAACAAGGTGGACAGGAAATGGAAATTTAAGGACTAGGAATTGGACTCTCTTCTATACTGGCAGAACATAACACAGCAATGTAGTTGGATTTATTGTAAATGACAGGATACTGCCAAAAGTTAAAAAATTTGAGGCAATCAATGATAGAATATGTTGTATGCACATAGAAGCCAAATAGATTAAAATAGCCATAATTAACTACTACGCGCCAACTGAAGATAAGGATGATGAGATAAAAAACATTTTCTACGATAGAGTAGATGCAGTATATTACCAGATACCAATAAATAAAGTAAAATTCCTCGTAGGGGATTTCAATGCAAAAGTAAGACAAGAATTAATGTACAGACCAACGATCGGGGAATATAGCTTACATGAAAGGTCAAATGATAATGGTACTAGGCTAATTAATTTTGCTATGACAAGAAACATAATAGTGAGCAGTACAACATTCCTACACAAAAACATACACAAACAGACATCGGTATCACCATCGGGTCAGACAAGAAATCAAATAGACCATGTTATAGTAGACAAAAGAAATAGGAGATGGATCACAGATGATCGGAGTATGAGAGAAAGTAGTGCGATATCGGACCATTTCATAGTCAAAATCAGACTATCAGTGGAAAAACAAAAACAAACAGCACTGCCCAAGAGAGTGAACACTGAAAGTCTAAAAAACCACTCAACGAAAGGACTGTACAAAAAAAGACTAACAGAAGCATTACAATTGATAGAAAAAACAGAAACGTTTGATGACGTTCGATACAGCATACATAGTACAATAAAAAAAGTAACAAGTAAAATTTTAGGATTTGAAAAGAAAAAAGTGAGGAATAAATGGTTCGATGAAAGCTGCAAGAGGGTAATGGCTGAAAGAGATTTGGCACGAATAGAAGTACTTAAAAGTCGGAATGAAAACAGAAAGAGGATCCTGGCTATCAATCAGAGAGAAACAAAGCGTACAATTAGAAGAAAGAAAAGAGAATGGGAAAAAAAACAGATAGGAATAATAGAGGAAAACTACGTAGGTGACACAAAAATCTTCTTTGAAAAAGCTAGCGAAATTAAAAACGGTTTCAAGCCAAGGTCAACAATTATAAGAAGTGATGATGGATCACTTATAACAGACAAGATAGAAGTAGCAAGGGAGTTCAGAAACATGTTTGACAGAATGCTTAACCTGCCAACCCAAAACGAGGACTGCAAAAAAATTACTAAAGTTGAACAATATTTAGAGAACCCAACAGTAGATGAAGTCGAAATAGCGATAAATATTCTTAAGAATGGAAAGAACCGGTGGAAGTTGGAATTGCAGTAGACAATGTTGGGATTATCTAGATAAATAACATTTATTTTTATCTTATCTAGATAAATACAAATAAACCGTTTCAAATTATCTTAAACAATTATCTAGGATAAACAAATATCTCATCTATATAAATAGATTATTTGAGTCGTTATTTTTTGGTTTTAATAAAATTGTTTTGAATCCTTGATTTAGGTATTTTTATTTTATTTTACTAAACATTCTCATCGATTATCGTTAAATAGTATAATGTACAAAAAATGTATTAGTTTAATATTTAACATGAACGATGGAAATATTTGTGTTTATTTTGGTATTATTATCTAATTTCTATTTTTATATATTAAATATCAAATGTATACGAGTACACAAAGTATTATTATTTTAATTTCGTATATCTCTCTAAACAAATTTACCGTTTTACTGCGTCCGCTCTTTCCCCCATCACCTCACCAATCGGCATCGACGATCGTATTAATATTTACAATCTATTAATATTGAAACTGAATTATTATCAAAATACATAAATATTATGTTGTATAATATTTTTGGTCTAAACAACTATACACTGAAACACATCCGATTTACAGACGTTCATTAATTATGTGGATACTTTGAATATACTAAATTGGTAACACTACTTATAGTACATCATAGTTCATATTATTATAATAATATGAAAATATAATTTTATTATTATGAAATGGCTTCATTAAATATTGTTTATTTATTGTTATTGCTGTTATTTGTGATTGGCGCCTGATGTTAAATTAGAGTCAATTAATAATTTTCTTTTTGAATGAAAGTTACTCTTTATTTAAAATTTATTCATAAGAATTAAAAGTGGATAAATACCTCATTTCATCGAAGAATAATAGCATTCAGTCAAATACTCAAAAGCGAAAAAGTGAGGACGATGATGGTGACCCAAAAGACCTAGGTTTCAATCAAAATATTATGGAAACTTCAGAAGAAGAGAAGTTATCACCACAAAACTTACAGAAATCATATTTATTTAATGGGCAATTCTTTACTATTATACAATGCGATGGACTTAAGTTAACAGCACAATGCAAAAACTGTTCAAAAGTGATTCAAGGACAAAAAATGTTGACGGGAATTTCCTTAGTCACTTAAAAGTAATTATTAGTATCATAATAAATTTAGGTATAGATTTAATAATTAAAAATTAATATTTTCATAATAGTACTTTATAATTAATTTATAAATTCTAATTATTTATAGCATATTCATAAAGCACTGTTACCTCAAATACAAGAGGCTCGAATCAATGCAAAACTTTCAAATAAAATAAATGTATTTAGTCGTCCAACCAAAAAACTTACAAAACAACAGGTATGTACTTAACAAAAAATTATTATTCTTAATTTATATTAATCTATTTAATCTATATTTTTAATCTAATATATATTCTTAAAATATAGTACCTATTTAATAAAAAAAACTAGTTATTCAACATATTATTAGACAACTAAGGAGCATAACAATATATTTAAGACAACAAACTTTTGATAAATTTAATTAAACTATCATATTTATGAATTAAATAATGGATTACTACTTACTATTAACTAGGTACAATTGAACAAGTTAACAAATACATAAATAACTAAAAGCTAATATATTTGACTAGTAAATAAAGTTTTTGCATTAAGTTATTAGTTATTATAAACTATGGGTTATATTATTATTAATGTGAGACCTAATATCTTTATTCATTTTAAAATGTAGTTGTTATTTTATATATAATAATAATTAATACCTATTTAATAGATTAGAATAAATATATTATGATTTATACACTTATGTTATTATTTTCTTGAAATGCAAACTAAGTAGGAATATTTTATCAAAAAAAAAATCAATTAAAAAAGTTATAATATGTTATTTAAATTATAATCTTATAATATCTATCCATCAAAATGCATTACCTATTATATTATTATGGTGAAGTATGGTTCTAAAAAGTATTAAAATATGATTTTTATACTTATGCTCAGCACCTATATCTATATTCCAGTGTCACCTCAAAAAAATTAAAATTAAACTTTTGGCTTGGAAATTAAAAAATTGTTTTGTTATAGCTATAAAATGATGTAGTATGAGTATGAAATATAAAATACTTTCTGCCTTCATTGTTTTTAAATCATTAATATTTGTTTCAGATAAATAAAGTAGTAGTTGATTATATAATTGATGAAATGAAACCTCTTGTCACATGTGAAAAACCTTCTTTTCAAAAGTTAATCATGGAGTTAACTGGGATTACTGATACTAGTGATACTGCTTTATTACCAAATAGAAAACAATTAGCGTGTGATTTAAAAAATAGATATACAACATACAATGATATACTTACAAATTTGATAAAAAAACACTTGTACATTTGTATCGCTGCTGACATATGGACTGGCAACAATAAAAGCTACATGGGCATGACATGCCACTTCATTGATAATGATTCTTTCATACGCTGTTACTCCTATATTCTTGGATGTAGAAGAATGAAAGGTTCACATGATTACTTAAATATTGCTAAAGTTATTACAGAAATAATGGAAACATACAATTTAAATAATTCGAAAATCACATACATTGTTACAGACAATGCTACAAACTTTGGAAAGTGTTTTCGAACTTTTTTCAATGTATTAGAACAGTCAAATGAATATGATGTTGGCAATTTTAATACTGATGATTCAGATACTGAGAGTACAATCAATTATAATCATGAATCTGACAGTGATAATGAAAACAGTTATTCTAATATCGAAAGAACTAATGTTAGTTCAGTGTTAATAAGCTATTATGAACTTAATGAAAATAGAAACAATAAAAATTTTTGCTTACCACAACATATGACTTGTGTTGCCTATTCTTTAAATTTGATTACTACTACAGACATTTCAAAAATTTCTAATGAAAATTATAATAATATATCTAAAACTAGTTTTGGTAAACTTCAGGATTTTTGGAACCTAGTTAGTAGAAGCACTGTAGCATCAGATAAAGTTTATGAACATTGTAATTGTAAGTTTCCAATTCCAGTTGTGACCAGATGGAACTCTAAGTATGATGCTACAAAAAAAATTTTATTTCATGAAAAAAAAAATTGATGGTGTATTTGATATATTAAAGTTAAATAAGCTCAAACTTAATGAATGGTTGTTTTTGGATGAATACTGCAAATTGATGGAACCATTAACAAGTTAGTTGGACAAATTACAAGGTGAAAAATATTGTTACCTAGGTTATGTTGTTCCTACATTAATAGTTTTAAGAAAATTGTTGATTCAGTCGAGTAATGTAAAATATTGCAAACCATTAGCTTCAGCATTAATAATTTCTTTAGAAAAAAGGTATAATTATATTTATGATTTGAGTAATGCAAAAAGTAAGAACTATATTATTGCCTCGATAAGTCATCCAAAGTTCAAAATAAAATGGGTTCCTACTAGATATATAAGCTAATGTAAGTCATTATTTTTAAACGAATGCAATACATTTAAAGATCAAAATTCTGTACCTAGATCTTCATCTAATAATGAGGATAGTGATGCTAGTGATGACTTCTACAACAATTTATCTGGACAAACTAAATCGTATCATTCATCTGCGTTAGACAGCGATTCAGCAGAAAATGATGCACTTTTATCAAATACAGCTGGTGTTGAAGCATTGACATATCTTAAGTCAAAAAAAAAAGAACTAGTATCTCTCAATGAGGTTCCAATTGTTAAGAAAGTATTTCTGAATTATAATACAACCTTACCATCCTCAGCCCCAGTTGAAAGATTATTTAGCAAAGCAATACAAGTGTTAACTCCTAGACGTAATCGTCTTAGTGATGATGTATTTGAAATCCTTTTATGTTGTAAGACTAATGAATAATGATGAGTAATGAATGATTGTTTTTTTCAATTGTACAATTAAATCAATTCATCTTTGTTTTAAATATTTGTTTTATATATTATTAATGTTATTAATGTTTTAAATAACTAAATTTTAGAAATCAGTTATTTAAACTTGAATTATTATAATATTAATTTAGTTTTTTATTTTGTTATTTTATATTATATCTGTATTATTTTCTTATAATATAATATTAATTATATTTCATTTTATAAGTATAATATAGTAAGTAATAACTACTATTGTTTTATAATATACTTATTAAGTAAGCTCATGGTATAATATATTATAATAATTAATTTTAGTTTTCAACTGTTCCTTTAAAAATATATTTCATATTATTTAAGATGTTAATAATGTATTTATATAAGTATATAATGTAATAATTATATTATTTTAAATTAAAGTTTTTCTCTTATTTCTATTTTGAAAATGAAACATTTTATAATAATAATTAAAATTTTTATATGAAGTTTATCTTAATTTTATCTAGATAAAATGATTGTTAAATTATCTTTATCTAGATAAAAAAAATCTGGTTATATTTATCTTTATCTAGATACAATATTTGTAGTTTATCTTTATCTTTATCTAAATAAAAATTTAGTTATCTGGGCACAACACTGGCGGTAGAGTTGTTAAAAAAAGGAGGAAAAGTCCTAATTATAAAGGTAAAACAATTGATCGAAAAAATATGGAAAGATGAGGCAATACCATTAACAAGGAACATGTCATTATTATGTCCGATTCATAAAAAAAGAGATATTATGGATTGCCAGAACTATAAGGGAATATCACTCCTTAATACGTCTTACAAAGTTTTATAAAACGTGATACTGAATAGGATAAAACCATACGCAAACGAGATAATAGGAGATTACCAAACGGGATTCACACAAGGAAAGTCAACAGGAGACCAAATACATACAATCAAACAAATTATGGAAAAAAGCCATGAATTCGACCAAGATATATACTTACTATTTGTGGACTTCAAGCAAGCCTACGATTCTATCAAGAGAAGTAATCTATGGCAGGTAATGGTTGAATTGGGAATACCGGAAAAACTTGTGAGATTAGTGAAGGTATGTGTTTAAAAATCCAAATGTAAAATAAAATTCATTTCGGTAATGTCAGAGGAGTTCCCAACAGAAACCGGCCTAAGATAAGGGGATACATTATCTCCCATTCTTTTTAATATTGCCATGGAATCAGTATTAAGAAAAATTCAAAAAGACAGTAATAGACTGAGAATTAGAAAAAAAACATGGTGATAGCAGCGTATGCTGATGATCTAATAATTATGGGTGAAACAGAAGACCAGGTAAAAAACACTACAAAAAACTAATACAGAAGGTAAAAGTATAGGACTCAACGTTAACGAGGATAAAACTAAATACTTGACTGTATCACGGAGACAGCATCATCAAAATTCACTGTCAGTAGAAGATATGACATTTGAAAAAGTATCTAACTTTAAAAGTTAAAGTCCAAATTACTTTCAAGGAAAACAAAAATTGGGCTATACAAAACTCTAGAAAGACCTATTGTATTATATGCATGTGGTGCATGGGCGTCAACAAAGACAGATGAAAAGAAGCTAATGATTTTCGAGAGAAGAATATTGAGAAGAATTTTCGGTCCAAAAAAGAATATGGTAACTAATGAATACGAAAGAAGAACGAACGCCGAATTAAAAGAACTGCTTAATGAAACTGACATAGTAGGTATCTTAAAAAGCCGAAGACTTAGCTGGGTAGGACATGTATGGAGAGCAAAAGATAAATTAATAAATGAGGTCACAATGTGGAAGCCAGATCGAAAAAGACTAATAGGACGACCAAGACAGAGGTGGAGCGATCGTATTATAGAAGATCTGAAACTATTAGGAATCAGGGACGGAGAAAACAGAGCATTAGATAGAGAAGGATGGCGAGGCATAGTGGAAGCGGCAATGGGTCTGAATGGCCCAGAATAAGCCAAAAAAAAAAAAATAATTATATTATAATATAATACAATTTATGGAACGAAATTGTTTTTGGTGTTTCGAGTTTTAACAATTTCCCAATAATATGAGTTTTTGTATGTGCCAAGTAGGTTTTTCAAATACAATCATAATAGTACATAATAATAAATTGCAATTAGATCTTATTATATTTTCGTAAAAAAAACATCAAAAGGAACTTCGTATACTTCAAAGTTCAAGACGCTATTAAAAATATATTGCGCCGATGTAATTTTTAATATTATTAAAACTTATGGGATAATATAATATATTTTTAAGCTTTTTGACTGCATCTAAAAATTTATATCATTACATTAAATAAATACAAAAAAATTAATTTAAATATTTTGAAAATTGTGTATGGAACTTTATAAGTAGGGTGATTTGGACGGTTCTGGGTCCCCCGCAAATCCTGTAAATCCTATTACCCCGCCCACCTATCGCGCACATACACAGCCATACCCCCTCTACCCTTCCCATCAATCTCTATCACACACGTGCTTGGCTTGCCCCCTCATATCCACGCTTATCACTTACGTGTCCAACACCCCCCCACCAATGATAAAACCTGTTATCATAAATATTATCAGCTATAAAAAATATTATCCGCCGCCGCCGTCGCTCGCGTACGTAACACGCCATCATTTATAAATATTATCATTGTTAGTAATAATATATTATCGGCCGCCGCTCGCGCACGTGCGCGATGCTTAAATACATAACGCGCGCATATTTCCGTTTTGAAATAATACATAAGCTAATTTTAGTTTATAGAAAGTTAACTACTTTAAATTGTATTCCTACATTAATATATATATATTAATAATATTTTTAAAACATAAATAAGTAATTATTAATGATATATCATTATAATGATTTTTAACTTTTACTAAACAAAGCTATTAAATCATGATCGAAACTATATCTTAATATTTTTGTAGAATGGTGTTTACATAATATTTCCAATAACAATATTATATAATGACCGAGTATTTTTCTATCACCTTAATAATTAAACATTGAAATAAATGTCATTTGAAAAATTACATTAATATTTTTATATTAACACAGTGGACTAAGTTTTCTAATATCTTAATTATAGATATTAATATGTTATGGTAAATTATGAAAAATAGATATTTATTAGTTAATACTATAACTATATGTGCTAAATAAATTGTATATAAGAGGGCCGATATCACTCAAAGGAGTCATTCTGTTTTTCGAGTTCTCTCAGGCAGTTTTCATATTGTTATTGTTTTAGTTTGATGACTATTGCCTAACAGTAAAAATGTTTAAGTGTAGTGATTGTAATAATTTTTTTACTACAATATCAAATATGTTAAGACATGCAAAGTCTCACATCCAAATACAATTTCAATGTGCTCACTGTAAAAAAGATTTCAGCCGTCGAGACAACTTCGTAGATCACATACAGAAAAAAACATGGTATGTATTTTTATTTATTATTATAATAAAAATGAAGATCATAAATTAATAACTATCGATATCGAGTAATAAAATATATGATTAAATAATATTATTCGTATAACTTATTTATTAATAGTATCAATTGAAATATTTTATTAACACAGTGATTATTTCTTATAATCTAGACGAATAGTGAAACATCATTCTATACTAGCTTATTTAATAAAAACTATATGAATATGAAATTATATAGTGATAATAGAAAATATCACTTCTGATAAATTATTTACTAATAATTGAATATTATTACATAGTGACACACCTCTTATACTATATTATTATTATTATTTTTATTTTTATTTTTTTTCAATAGGTTTTATTAAATATAGCGCAGAGTATAATTTAGCTATGGGTATTGCAAACAAACAATCATCATCGGGTAAATATTAATTATATTATATAGAGAGTTATAAAATACGTTTTATATTATTATTAATAATAGGTTCGAGCGGCATATCACATACGTCGAAAATTATTAATCAACCTTCACCACAGGACTCTATCGGTCATAGTCCTGGGGGTAAACGAGAAAATAAAAATGCTCAACATAGTAAAATTAGGTTTAAAAAAAATACGTATGGGGTTAAGTAATACACCAAGCTTTAATGAAATCGACTCCTCGCTAGATCGAACAACTGTTTGGTATTATAGGAGTTAAGCTGAGAATATGAAAGGATATCAAACTTTTCTCGACACATTAAAGCCCGAATTGGTTAAAAAACTTAATGATTTTGTTTGTATTAAGTCAATTAAATATAATTTAAAGTTGGAGGCGACTTATTCGCATAAGGAGTTACCCTCCGAAAATCGTTCGTTTAAGACATCGGCAAGAGAGCTTTTTCCATATAGCGATATTAGTACCTTGATGGATGATGATTTTGCAATATTATTATCCGAGGAAGATGCGTATATGAGAAAGAGTAGTGGATTTACGTTAGCTTCCATCGATGGTATATTGTTAGGTATATATGAGTATACTCCTATGGGTGGATCATCATATATTTCGCTCCCACAAAGTATATCTAACAAAAAGGGTGTTATCAATCCACAAAATATCGACGAATGTTGTTTTAAGTAGGCAATTTTAGCACGACACGTTAGTGGAAATAATCATTGTAGGGTTGATGGAAATTATTTTAAAGAAGAGTATCGATATGATTTTTCGGGATTACGTTTCCCAACCCCCATTTCGGAAATTCCTATATTTGAGAAAAAAAATGATGATACTACGGTAAATATATACGGTCTGAAATTTCTAAAATCTGTATTAGAATTTGTAGTGTAGTATACCCCTTAAGAGTGGTCGACTCGGAAAAATCAAATCACTTTGATCTTTTAATACTCGAGTGTGGGGAGCGATCACACTATACATACATCTCGAATTTTTCGAGATTAGTTAGAAAGCAAAAAACTTTGCACGACGGGCGTCTTTTTATTTGCAAAAGATGTTTTACCGGGTTTGATGATTGCGAAAAAAAACATAGATTATCCGGGAAAGCTGCATTAGATCAACATATGAAAATATGTGGATCTAATAAAGCTATATTGCCGATTTTACCACCTGAAGGGGCTACACTTAAATTTAAGGCGCGGGAGAAAGCTCAGCGAGTACCTTTCGTAATATATGCCGATTTCGAGACTCTCCTCGAGAAAAATACGGAGCACTTGGGAACGAATACGAGGGGTGTACATTCCCATCATCCGATGAGCTATGGATTCCTCGTAAAAGCATCAGACGACATACCACTGGAGTTGTTAGAACGGTACAACATTCCACAAACTCCAGTAATTTTTCGAGGATCAAAGACGGAGAATACTGTGGCCAAGGATTTTGTGGCAACTTTGGTTACGATTGCTGATAGGCTGAGTAAGTTGTTACAGTCAACCAACGAACCGATAGTGATGAGTGAACAACAGCGACGGATACATAATGATAAGAGTGAATGTGATTTTTGCAAATCACCGTTTGACGAAAAAATGTTTAAAGTAGCAGATCACGGTCACCTTACAGGCCTTTTTAGACATACCTTATGCACCAAGTGTAATTTAAATCTAAAGACGGTTACTTCGTACCCTGTTTTATGCATAACCTTTCTGCATATGACGCACATTTTATCGTCACAGAATTAGGTTATGACACAAATTCGATATCGTTAATACCGAATAGTGAGGAGAACTACGTGTCTTTCTCCAAACGTGTGAATAACGAGTTCACTATCAGGTTTTTAGACTCGTGCAGGTTCATGTCTTCGAGTCTTGAATCTTTAGCAAAAAACCTTACCACAAGTGATTTTGCAAAGTTTCGAGAGACTGCCAAAGTATTTCAACCCATAGATATGCCCCTAGTCACATGTAAGTGGGTGTTCTCTTATGAATACTGCGATAAATGGTGCAAACTCGAGGAAGCTGTCGTGCTATGAAAGCATGACTTCTATAGTGCTTTAACGGAGACGCATGTTACTGAGGAGGACTACAGTCACGCTACGAGGGTTTGGGACCACTTTAATTGTAAATCACTAGGCGGCTACAGCGATTTATATTTAAAAATCGATGTACTTCTACTTGCGGACGTTTTCGAAAATTTCCGTGATATATGTATAACAACGTATAATCTCGATCCAGCACACTATTTCACCGTGCCCAGATTCACATTCGACTGTATGTTGAAATATACCTCAATTTCATTGGAGCTGTTGACAGATTATGATATGATTTTGATGATGGAGGATGGAATTCGAGGAGGGTTAGTGCAAGCCAGTGAACGCTATTGCAAAGCGAATAATCCAAAAACCAAAGGATATGATAGTAAAGCACCACCGTCATGGCTTATATACCAAGATTGTAATTATTTGTTTTATTATAGTATCCCATGGGAGGAGAAAGTGTTTCATTATGCGTTAATATCCTTTTTTTAAAATTATAATAGGTAACAATCTTTACGGCTGGGCCATGAGTCAATATATGCCGTATGGAGGCTTCAAATGGTGGGAAGGTGATATGAACTAGGTACTGAAACTATTGGACGATGCGAATGAGACATCTGGAGTGGGATATGTCTTTGAGGTAGATATAAGTGCTATGTACCTGGCGATACATAACTTTTATGACTATCAACAATGACCTCGAGGGTAAGGGGGTACGATAATGTAATATCATGCTGGGCATATTAGTTATAATATTACAATAATAAATGAACTAACAGCATCCGT
>JACXSJ010002463.1:0-44892 GCA_014851325.1 Pentalonia nigronervosa | reverse complement strand
GAAAAACAAAAAAACATTGTTTTGTATACTTATTTATATAAATACTTGATTAGGCAATTTGTATACTTAGTGATTTTATATAAAAAAAAAATACGCTATATTAAGGCCCTTACACACTGCAGCATAACACAATTTACCGGCACCGCCAAGATAATATAATTTTCACCGCCACCATTGCAGTGTACTATTTATGCATACATATACAATATATCTTATATTATTAATGTTAACAAATCTAAAATCATAACTACTTATGAATAAATAAATAATTTTAATACACTATCATAAGTTGGAATGCTTATCTCTTTCCGGCACAGGGGTCTGAATTTTTTTTTATACCTATACTGCACAGACACCGTTATTTTTAGAAATTTATTAATTCGAGTATAAAAATCAAATATTATTTTGGTAAATAATATGATCTTGGTGTACAAAAAAATTTAATTTTTTTTAAAAAAAAGTTATAGGTGGAATGGCGTATGTCCCACCATGCAGCATGTAGATTTTATTGGGTATTAATAAAATAAAAATAATACATTTTACAATTACAACTTTTATTAATTGATTAGATGTATAATAATGCACTTATTATATGTATGTTATGTTTTATACATTGTATTTATAAAAAAAATTTAAAAAAGTAGTTCAAATAAAAAATAAACGAATTAATAACCGATTCAACTACAACAAATTGTGAACAGGTTGGAACAGAAAGCTTTGGAAAATATGATATCGTTGTCCGAGTTGTTTACTGATGAAATACTGTCATCAGATGGTAAATCTTCAAAAATAATGTCATTTATTTCACTTTCTTTTATCAATCGAGACATTTAAAAAATATCACGCGTACTTTTAAAACTACAAACATGTAAAACACAATTATATGAACAAAACTCTCGAGTATACCAATTACGGCGTCGAAACATATACTGACGCGACTAACACTTATTGCGCGGTAGGACATATAATGGACGATCATTATTGCACAAATATTAGGCCATATATTTAGAACAGCTAATCAAAACCAATACTAAATTAAACTATATTATATTTAGAACCAAATGAAAAAAAAATCAAACAAATCGGTCGATTCAATAAGGAGAAAATTAAACATTAAGTTTTAAAAATAAATTTTTAAATATAATAATTTGATAAAATTAATTAACTGATATTTAATAATCGTAGACTTCAAGAAATCTACACGAATGAGCCATATATAATTGAAAACATATTAAATATCTTAAATTAAATCAACAAACTATAAAAAAAAAAAAATATTTTATAGGTGGTATACTATTTGTCCCACCGTGCCGGAAAGAGTTATACAAGATGCGTGTAAGTTAGGATTAGTCTCAATAATTATTTTAAATTAATTTAATTTTATTTAAAAATGCAATATCAAAAATTTAGTTACTTGTCAAAATCAAAAAAATATAACCATTATTTATAAGTAAATTAAAAAAAAAAAAAATCTAAATATAATTTTAATTCTGAATGTTTAATTCATTTTATGGTTAATATTTATTATTTATTTCACTTAGTTTTAACCATTTTACATTAAGTATTAATCATATTTTATTTAGAAAAAAACATTTTATATCTGTTTAAATAATAATAATTGCTTAACATTTAAAATAACAACAGTTTTTTAAATGTATTTATTTGCTATTACTGGAAGTTACCTATAATATAATGTATTATATAAATACTAAGTCTTCTAAGAAAGTTAAAACAAAAAAATAAATAACATTGTTATACATCTTGCTCTTAAACTTACCAACATTAATGTAATATTTTTTTTTATATAATATTAAAAATATTACGTTGTATGTTATAATAGACATAGTAATGCAATTACTACTAAAAGCAAAAAATATTTATGGGTATGAATATAAATTGTAATATAGTTTTGTTACCTTAATTGTTACGGAGCCATAGATGAGTTAGATTTATTTATTCACATACAAATTTGTAAAGGGTTTTAAAATATTTTAGATATTAAAAATTGTTGACATTTTTTTAAATAAATACTGGTAATAAAAATGTTTCTTTAGAAAACAACCTAGGATGTTATACAATTTTCAAATTGATTTTAAACTATATCATTCCAGATAAGTTAAAATAACAATATTATAATATGATAATTTAATATATTTTTGATAATTTTGTCAACAATTTAGTTAAAGATTATAACCCTATCATATTATTGGTACTTACAAAAAAAATAAATAATATATAATATATTATAAAAAAAAATTTTAGAAATAAGAAGCTGACACAAACTGAAATTTATCTTGGTAAGAATTGATTCCCATTTATAATAATAATTAAATTCAAATTGAACTCATTCATTATGGTTCCCTAATCAAAGATGTACACTCAAAAATTAAAATCTTTTAAACAATAGAGTGAATTTTTTTAATATATTTTTTTTTAACAGTCACTGAAGAAATCATAGCAAACATCAGCAATATTTCCATATTAAATTTACATATTTTACAAATATGTATAACGAACCAATAGTATTCTTTTATTAAATTTAAAGTAACCAACAATATTACCACCCTTTCTTTAAATAATATAATTTAATAGTTTGAATACTGCTATTACTTAAATTATTGCATAAGTATATTGAAAAATTTAAAGATATGTCTATTATTGTTTTTATATAAAATTATAATATAGAATTTAAGTTAATGTAAGTATTAACAAAATTAAACAAATGCATTTACTTTTATTGATAAACAAATCAATTTACCTAAAAAATATATAATCTAATTTTAAAATAAATTATTGGAAATAATTAATGTAGCTGGTACAAGGTGCTAACTAACTAACAATAAGTGTTATAAATTCCCGAATTAAAAAAAAAATCCTGTCATTTTTGGAAGCTTTTAAACATAATTGTTTATTATTTTGTTCATTTTTCTCTTCTCTGCTCCACCGAGAAAATTTTTGTAAAGTCTATGATAAACATTGTATAAGGTAAAAATAGATAATAGTCAAAAATACGGTTTAATATGGCAACATTTTTTTTTAGTTTTTACTATACAATGTACAAGTTACCTCTTTATAAACTTAGGCTGACAAAACTATGGGCCCTTTACATTGCAGATATGTGATTAATACAAACGCATATTGTTAATAATAAACAAAATACCGAAAGTCTAAAGTTATTATTTTCCTACAAATAATGTTTTTTTGAATTACAACATGATTATAAGTATAATTGTAATTTTTCGTTTGAATATCCAATTTAGTGAAAATGTGAACTTCAAAATCTAAAAAATAAAATTGTGATTTAGTATTTTCGATAATTCTTTTAAAAACAACATATGAGGAACCTTGTGTTAAATTGTCAAGCCATAGTTATCAAAATTGAATATCAGCTAATACATTTTTAACTACAAAATAATTTGCTAATATTTCGTGGTTTTAATAAATTTTGTCAAAATATGAACTTCAAGGTTCAAACACTAAGAGTTGTCTACTTTGACTCACTAAAGTAATTATGCCAACTAGATCCAATTTGCTAGGTATCAGAAACTGATCTCAATATTATTGAAAATCGATTTTGCTATGGAATAGTTTTACTGTTTCAAATGGTGTTCACATTCTGACACATCATTGTAAAATCAATACATTCATCGTACCACTTAGAATTTAAAAAATATATTTAAAAAGGTCGGAACATTTTAAATGTCTAAAAACAACTCAAATAGTTCAAAATATTTTAACTATTATTATACCATATCCAGATAATGCAACATTATAAATATTAATTGGTGGAAATTTAAAATATCTATATTCTACATATTCATTTTTGAATTACAACAAAATTGGTTTCTGTTTAAAATCACGATGTTGCGTAAATATTTCCAAGTACCAATACCAAAATTATAAAATCCAATGTGTTACCGCAGTACTACCTATCAGATTTCACGCTCAAAGTTGATGATTGAAGCATTTTTACCGTTCTCAAAGATAAGTG
This sequence comes from Pentalonia nigronervosa, assembly GCA_014851325.1. Taxonomy (NCBI): domain Eukaryota; kingdom Metazoa; phylum Arthropoda; class Insecta; order Hemiptera; family Aphididae; genus Pentalonia; species Pentalonia nigronervosa. Next base: position 40,901 of record JACXSJ010002463.1, on the reverse strand, counting down.
GTAACGGTAGACTAAAAAAAAGTAAAACCAACATATTCATTCATTGCTCAGAATCTATATAAAACATAAATACGAATGATTAAATGTAGTTAACGAGTTGTGTCCCAATGATAAAAAAAAAGGTGTACACGAGTTGTGTCCCGACGATTTTCCTCGATTTTAATTAATCAAAACTGTTTTGGTATATTTACACAAATTGCGTGCTGATAAATTCGTATCAAGAAATTTATCCAATACAACATTATACCTACATATTATATTATACTCAAGAATAAAATCTAAAGTCTTGTCAATTGATATAATAATGAATACATAAAAATTGTTTTATTTAAATTTTTCCTGATGTTAAATTGTTTTTATTTTTTATTTATATTAGTTATGTATATGACGAAACAACATTTATTCTCGTGCAAAAAATATAAATATGCGTAATATTGTAATAAACAAATTTCTCGATTTGAATTTAATTGATTTAAAATCTACCGGAACAACTCGTGTACCCGAAAAAACCCGGACACAATTCAGTATTTGGAATGCAACTTGTTTACAGCCTAATTAAAATTTAAAACAACAATTAACTGCTTGTTTACAATAGTTGATTTGGTTATTTTCAATTGGGGCAGAATAGAGATACATCGTATATTATTATTTCATTGGTTATATTACTTATTACGCAACCGGATAACCCATAATATTGGTTTGGTTATTGATTTATTATAAACTTATAATTTTATTGTATGGACATTTCCATTGAATAACATTTTCTATTTGACGAAATATTTTTGAAAACCATAACCAAATAGAACCGAATTCAAATATATTTATCGAATTTCTTTATTGTATGAATTTCTTTTGTTGCCCGTTGAATTTTCATAATGTAGAAGTTTCACTGTATCATACGCCAGACCCCATACCTACTCCTAGTATACTTAGTATGATTCATGCAATAAATGTGCGTAGAATATTAGTATAATGCATATAATATTATGTACTGTATTGGGTTTTTAGCGTTTGTTCATGAAATTTCCGGGTTTTAGTTATGAGCAGATAAGCTAATACAATATGATTATGTACTGTAAATTCCTTAGAAGTAAAAATGTTTAATGAGTTACCCTAAGCCGTTCGTTCATTTTTCATGGCCAACGTAGGTACCTCATATTCTTAAGTAAACACAATAGCACATACAAAATACAAATCAGCCACATAGTAGACACAGGTTAAGTATAGATTCCATACTATAGAGAATATGGAAAATTAATTAATTTTTGTTTTCATTCATTACAGGTATTCGCATTGTTATTTAGAAATATTGGTAAAAAAAAAAATCAAATGTATACAACTACACCCATAATAATATAATATATTAATATGTAATAGAAGGACATGTATAATGTATATAATGTAATATTATAATTATATACAATGTAATTGTAATGTAAAATTATAATGTAATATTAATTTCTTTTAATAATTATGAGATACATAGACGATTTACCTAGTAGATACCACACTATACCAGATGGTGAATACTAAACACCACGGTACGTAAAAAATCAAGCAATTATATTTCTTACAAGTTACAAATCTAATGTAAATAAACATTTCAAATGTAAACATGTATGTAGATCTTTAAAATCTATACTATACTTATAATATGTAAAACAATATATTTTATAGCGTAAAATAATATAAAACTTGCAGGTTAATGACCTAGTAGTCGAAGCCTTTATTACTATCTAATAAAAAAAAAATCTTAGTTACTTATTATCGTCATTATCTTTTTTTATTCAACAAACCTATTATTTCTTATTTTCGTGTGTTATAACTATGTGGTATAAACTATTAGAATGCTACAACTGTAATCAGTAGATTAATGAGTCGATGCTGCACTATAGTTGAGGGATTCGAACTGAAAATCTACGAAATCTTAGATATATTTTATTGTATAGAATGTGGGAGAGAAAATATAATATTTTCCGGTGTGCCTACATATTATGACTGCATATTAAACACGATGTTCTGAGCGAACTTGATTAAATACTATTTGTCTATTTAATTAATTTGTTTGTCCTTTAAATTTTTGTAAACAATATATATTTTTGTGTATTTATTACCTATACTTAAGTCTATATACTCTACATTCGTATTTTATACTTGCTTACATATTATATCAATTTTATAATCTAAATTTATGATTCACAAATGTAGAGGTAATAACTAAAATATTATGTCACATATTAAAATGTATTAATGTATAATGATGATTACTGATTAGGTATTGTTATAAGACTATTATGGTATAATGCATCACATTACAATTACGTATTATACATAATATAATTTGTTAGATGTGACCGATAATATAATAATTAATCACTTTAGTACCATTTAAAAATAATTATTGACTATTGTTCATGTCATATTTTTAAAAAGTTAAATGAATCCTTATTAAAACCTAGATGATAAATTGGCATCTGATTAATTTTCGAGATAACTAAAAAAGTTAGTGGCTCACAGTTATAGTGAGTCATCCTAAAGAACCGAAAATTATATATTAAATATTTTTTTGTTTCCAAGTTTGAGTATAAACTATATTAGCAGATCATCAAATGAATTCAACATAAATTAATTTTATCCGTGTCTAAATTGGGAAACTGGGAAAAAACCTTTTAAAATAACATTTTTCTAATCTAGATTTCCAACACATTAAAGAATAAAGATAAAATGTATTATAGGTGGGTATTAAATTAGACCTTCCGGCTTACCTAGTCGTCAAAAATAATAAGATTATCTATGTGTTACCCATACAATTATTATGTTTAGATGATGCCACGTAGGTAGTAGGCACCTACTTACATAGATAACGTTTTAAAGTCAAGTTTTTTCCATTTTTCATTCGTTATAATTTTAAACTGAACGATGAAAAAAATTACGTTTGTATATTTAAAAATATTCATTACGAACTAAACTACATATATTATTATATTATTAAAATAGAACTATAAAAGTATATGATATATATATATATATATATATACATGTATAGAACGTATTGGTTGGCGTATTTTAGGTATACGCATAGTATATACTATAACTATAGTATGTACCTATAAAGTACCTATAACTTAGCAATTATGTGAGCAGTGAATATTGTCTCAGATATTAATGTAAACTAATTTATCTTTATTTGACTATTCGGTAGTTATTTTTTTGATGTGGGTAAATTGAATTTTAGAATTTGTGTCAAGAAATGAACGAAACTTTTAAGACTAAACATTTTTTCATTTGAAAACGGGTTTTTTTTACTAATTTTTAAGCATATTAGTGATGACTAATGAGTAATGCTATAAATTATAATAAATGTTATATTTGATGTGTTTTTGATATTTAATAATAATAAATTCTAAAGTTGGGTAATATAAAAATGTTTTATCTAAACTTTATGGAACAGTAAATTTCGAGAAATGTTGAACGTTTAACATATATTATACTGTTTATGATATTAAAGTGTGTCAATCATCAACAAGCCATTATTATAAGTCGTATATTACAGTCCTTGAATATTTGGTCGCTTATTTTATACATTTGTTTTAGCTACATAATGATATAAAATAATTTTCTGTGCCGGAGAAGGTTCACCGAAAAAAAACGTTAAGAGTATTAATTTCCCGCCACTCGTCACTATTTTATGATATGACATCAAAACCCCATAGGTAAGCACAGGTTTCACTGTAAAATTAGGCAGCCGCAGTAAAACGATAACCCATATATATTTCCACGCAGCGTTTCTGAGGTCGGGAATTATATTTATAATTCCCCTCCCCCCCACAATTATACGTCAAATTGTTCCAATTTATTATTATTATTATTATTATTATTATTATTATGACGACATAGTTTTGTCGATTTCTCGTCGACGGTGTATTGCGGACGCGCCACACCGAAAACAATAAGCAACTATAACACGAGGCGTATGCATATATTTATAACACTAACACCTAAAACGGATAAAAAATACGGTTCATATACATTTTTTCGAGTGAATTGCGTAAAATATAATATTATACGACTCACAATGTGTACTTATATAGATTTCAACGACAACGCGTCGTATAATATAACAACAACAACAACAATAATAATAATTACAGAATGATTATCGCATTATTCCATTGTTTTATCGGATGTGCACCGGCTCGCGCGGACTTGACGATAATTCGATACTTCTTTTTTTTTTTTCGAGCGACATAATATTTTCTACATTAAATTAATATCGTCGTTATTCGTATTAACGCGTTTTCGTAAATAATATTCGGGCCGTCGCCGATTATTGTTTCCCACCACCGCCACGCGCGGCCGCCGCCCCGCCGTGGGAGCACGTGATCCGCGTGTCGGCCACGAACCGCAACCACACACGCATTGCCACCACACACATATACACTCGGACGGCGGCCGTCTGCAGTTAAACGCTCGTCGCGCGCGCACAGGTATCGTCGGCCGTCGTTTGGGTGCGTTTCGTCACGCGATTTTTCGATAAATCTACTACGGCCGCATAATACCATAAATGTTGTGCGCGGTCGGAGCCGGCTCGCGAAGTTGTCGAAGAGACGTCCGATAAAATCGCCTACCGTCGAAACCCGCCGCGGTGTTCCGTTCTCGTTGTACGTCAAAGTTTCGGTCCGTGTAATTCATTATAGCAGTATTATTGTCGTTGTAACAGTGTGCGGATACGCGCCGAACCGATCGATTATTGTGACGTTATAATGTGGTATTGTGATGTCGTCGCAAAGATCCGACGTGTCCAGTAATGAACCGTAAAGTGGCGGTACCGTTGCGCGGGCGAACGGCGAAGATCGGCCGCGACAGACCATTAGGTAGTGATTGAAACGACATCGAAATGTAGTCGCGTGCGGCGGGCTCGCAGTCTCGCTTTTTTCGCCGCACACTTGCGCAGTAATCGTATTTATTGTTACGTATTTTATGGATCGCTGCGATGGCCTATGTCGTTTGGCGAGTGTTGCGGAAGAAGTATCTCAAAGTCAGGAGTGGAGTCACTGTGAACGGATTGATGGTAAGTTATGGTACCCGCCTATGTGGCTACATACGTTTTATAATGATATCGTGTAATAATTACATTTTATTTTCATCCGCAGTGGCGTATGGGTATTTGACGAGTTTTATCCGTAGGTACTGGCGTTTTTACCGGGGGGGCGACTCTCCATCGGGAGTATAAGGTGGGCGGGCTTTAGTTTTTAGTGGTTTATCAGAACGGCAAAATAGCAAAATCGGCATTTATAAAATAAAAACTCAACATTATATTGGTAAAATAAAGTTTATTAATAAAAAGGGCCATTATGAAATAGAACCCTCCGTATCACGACTTCAAGAGTTGTTGTATTAAAAAACTTAAACCGCCTCCCCCTTCTACTTTCTTTTCGAGCTTTACACACGCTAGTACGCCACTGATTTTTACGATATAAACATCACATACAGCTTATACAATCCTTATTATGCATCTATAAAGATCCTTAATACGTTCTCGACTTCTCGTACCGGCGTAACATTAGATTTACGAGCGATATAATATATAACCTAGCTAAGATGATTAGTTTTGTTGCAAATTAATATTTTATATTTGACTTTAATACATAATGAAATATGATATCGTTATAACATACTCTCGATGTCTGACGACTCGGTTGTCTGCTGGGCAAGATTAACGTAATCTTTATGTTCGTTTATTTACCGTCCTGAAATGTGATTTCGATTACGGTATAGATATAGAGGTACACACCTATTGCGACACGTCATGTGTGTTTACAAACATATATATATAGTCGTATAATGATGTTATACTTGTACACATAACACGCATAGTAGATACCTACCAAATATTGTTCAGGGAAATAGGTATACCCGTATATACTTAAAATAAAAACGAGATGACAGAATTTATCGATCATCTTGAAAACTCGAGTTGTCTGAGTATATTACATAAATAATACGTGTTGAATTATATGTACTGCATGTATTACAGCTTAGTCACACGACGTGTAAATAAATGTTTGTCGTTTTAATAGGCACGGCACATCGATACCACACGTCAACGTTTTTGTTTTGGTTTGTTCGATTTTTTACTTTTTGTTATTAGTTATTAATCAATCCGGTCCGACCGCTAGTATGAAAATTAACTTTTGCTGTTGTCTGTCCGAGAAATTATATTTCTTTTGCGTGCGGCTATTTTTTTTTTTTTTTTTTTTTTGTCAAAATAAAATTCAATTAATTTACCAAATAGGTTTACGTTCTGAACTACATAATTTTGTGTGTGTGTGTGTGTGTACATTACGCAAGCTTAGGCACTGTACTTTTATAGCCAGTTATAACTTATAACTAATAAGTACGTTCAAATATTATTAAACATTGTAATTTATAATTCCCGCGTGTGGTCTTTTTTTTTTATAAATTAACTAGGTATATAAAACGCAAACGCTTATCGTTCAAGGTAAAAAATATAATACCGTTTTAGATCAAACTGAAAGAAATTGGAATATTACCTATTATTTAATCATAAATTTCATGAATTAAGTCGTGATTTTTGTGTAATAAATAATCATTTATATGTACAGGTAATTTATAAGTATTAGAACTAATAATTATTGTAATACTGGATAATGTACATCTAGTACATCTAAATTCTAGTGTCATATAAACCATTTTAAGTATATTTCGTCACCAAGAATGATGCTATTTAAGAATATACTTATTGATTATTTCCTGTACATCGTAAACATACATTTTAAATTGTTGCGTTCACCTTCAGAAACACCTTTTAACAGAAAAAATCTTGTAATAACTAATAAGAAAAAGTACTATATAAATAAGTGGGAGATTATAGATACCTATTTGGTCATATTAATTTGCATGCTCTACATATGCCATTAATAATTTTATACAAAATTATTAGGAAAGTTACATTATGATTACTTGTCGTACTTTTATGTTTTTGTCAATTAAATTATGTTACATTTTAATCATTATTTATGTTATGCGATGTTAGTATATATACGCCATTTGCTGATTGTTGATATTATCATTATGCAACTGAATATATTATAGAACCTATACGTTCATCATTGATGAACAATTGCACCATGAACATTTTATCTTGTGCAAGAACACAATGAAAACGTAGGATTGGAGGTCTTCTAAATTCTGAATTGATGACTAACGAGTGTGTTTTACGTAGGTATATTATATGGTGTACTATAAGGTATGATTATGAACAAAATGAAAAATATATAAATTGTGTTAAGATAAAAAAAAAGTACTATGTAATATTGTTGACATAAACTATTATTATCATTGTCATTAATTTAATGACATCTTCCGAGTTTTCAAATTATTCGATTGTTTAGGAATCTGGATGTAAATGAAATATTATATGATTATTGATGTATATTGGAACTGAGTTTCGTGAATTCCGATAACAATTATAGTGTGTGTCATTTGGGGCAAGAGCATAATGTGACATTCACACATCTCGAATTTCGATTGCTAATTTATTGCTGTGAGTTAGAGTGTGCCATTTCACATCTTGGTCAGGAGGCCTAGTATTAAAAAAAAAAAAATTACACGGCGAGAATTTTGATACTTTTTAGTTTTTACAAAAAATGAAACGGCGCTGATGTTTGAATCAATGCGTCTATTGGGCAGGGCAAAATTGTAGCATTTGAATTTGTAGCACCCAAATCTATTTTATTTATATATAAATACATACATACTGATACCTACATAATGTCAAAAAAAAAAAATATTTTATGATGAAAATGTAATTTGTCTAAAATTCTGAACATGCGGTATATTATGATATATTATGTTATAAATTCATATGTATGTCGTATGTAGTTGTAAAAACAGTTCATAATAATCTCAATGATCACTTTCTTGTTAACAACTGTTAAGTTCTAACCACTCAACCTATATATGTTTATTGTATAATGTATATTTATTTCAGAGAGACCTACCTATTTCAATTAGTATATGCGGTTGAATGTGCTCTCGACACTATAAAAGTCATCTCGATATTATATTTTCATAAGTCTTGAGGCGTTATTTTTTGTCTATTGAATGAAAACACTGAAAACAATAATAAAAATAAAATAAAATAATTAATAATGATTGAATCATAGATTATTATAAAATGTTTTTTGTCGACGCGTATCTATATATTATAGTACCTAACTTCAGATTATGGATACAATATAATTCTTATGAGTTATGGTCATCAGTTTATAATTATAAATGTTTCATTTAATATCGGTATGTAGAGGTACGGTATGTAAGGTATGTACAATATTTATACCTGTACAAACCGAACGTATAATTTAATTCATTTTAAATTTTAAATTAGTTTTGTTACTTAATTTTAACACGCTTATTTACAATACAATATGTATTCTAAATTAGCAAAATTTGAAAATATTCATTAATTTATTTGTTTGATTTATTGTTATATTTTATTATAGTATTATTTTAATTATTGCTAAATACTAAGGTTTAAGTGCATTGTGATATCATAATATATAAATATATAACTGCATAAAAAGTACAAATTGATTTGAACTATATTCTGATGTATTATTAATATTTACTAAACATCAAAAGTATTGTCTACATTGAGTGTCGTATTCGAGAAAAAGCTAGGAGGGGAGGAAATGCATTTATCTCATTTCCATTATTCATTAACTCTCTATTTTTTTTATTTATTATATAATAAAGAACCAAAATTATTTTAAAAATAAATTTAGTTATCTTCTTTATATTTTTCGACAAAAATTCACACGTAAATGGTTGGCTATAATAATATCTTAGCACTTCAAACTTATAAGTTATAAGTATAAAATGAATACATAGGTAATATTGAAAAAAAAAGTAAAAAGTATTTATTATTATATTGATGCATTTAAAATAAATATAAAATTATATAATATTATAAATCAATTGCAAAACAAAAATAAATCTATACAACAATTATAATTATTTATTGACGGGGTAAAATATGAAGAATATTTATTGTTAATAATCTTTTATATAGTAGTGTTTAAGCCTCGTAAATGTATATTATGGATAAAAAAATTCAGTACATAATTTTTAACGGCTTAAAAATGCACATAAAAGGGAAGGCATAATGAGAATTTTGAAACTTCATTAAAATGACAGGCCCCTACAGCCCTTACAATATTACGCAACTGCCTACAGCCTGTAGGCTAATATTTTAAACACTAAATCAATGTTGAGAAAATTAATTTTTTTGATATTATTTAATTTGTTTATTACATCGATAGCACTGGCTATAATTTATATTATTGTAATATGTTATTTAAGACTTGTAGAATTTACATTAAGTATTTGATTATTTGTCAGTTCTTATTTAGTTTAATTTTAATTTAGTTTTAAATACACATTATATAATGATATTTACTTTAACCAACCTATTTCGAGTTTTGATATTCATAAAAAATTATTTCTTACTTCCTCGTAGGATTTTAGAAACGTATTTTTTATGGTATTACACAGATTTAATACCACATAATTAATTACTTAACGTTATGGAAGAACGTAAAGTGGTTAACCTTAGTTTAAGGTACATAATAGTTATCTTAATAAAATACACATGATTGTGCTTTTTCGGAACTATTTTATTTTGCCACGATAACTTAATTGTATTGTTCTAAAACGCTTACCATGCTAATTCTTTGCATCCTAATAACGCGTAATTAAATGAACGGTGAAATGTTCGTCCATCTGAATACCACCTACATTATGGCAACCGCGAGAAGACTACACACCTACGCATAACTAATAGCTATATATTATGTACAGTATACATACACCATTGTAAAACAATAACCATAAAAAAAAAAAAAATACCTGTTACCATGGGAGTGGAAACTTGTAAACGTTAAAAATACGAGTTTTATTCCAGTCGTTTGGAGTAAAAATTGGCTCTTATGTACACAAATGTATGGCGTATTAATGCGTACAATTTATAGGTACTCCTAAAGTCCTGACTTTTTAAATTTTTACGAACTACAAAATATTGTAAAATGATTGTGTAATTTCTATAATGCTCTTACATTGTATAGAACGATGACGAAAACTATAACCATATACAACGATAAATCACAAATGCTTAGTTGCGTGTTGAGTTTATTGTGTAGAAAACGGTTAATGATCTCATATTGTCATATTTTATACTCAAAACTTTAATATGAAGTTATTATAAATAAGTACATTATGTAATGCAGGTATTTATATTGCTAAATGCATCTATATATGCTTACGAGTATAGGTACGCGTTGCAGGAATTAAACCATTGGAAATTATTTTGCGCGCATCGATGCAGAATAGTAATGTATTATAGACCATAACAATATTTAACAATTTGCTATGGTTTATAACTAAGTCTAATAACCATACGTTTAAGAGGTGCTTCATTTGCAAAAGAGTTATCAAACTTCAATTATTCGTAACTAAAATTGAACTCATATTTAGAAATTATAATATTGTGTACCTACAGGTTAAATTATGAGTCAAGTATTTAGATATTTTGTTTTGGATGTTCTATATCCAAATCTAAAAAGTACAAACAGTTTAAAAAAAATATAAAAGATACAATGATATAAAAATCTGGTGTTAGTTTGGACATTCGGTTCCGCTTTGTTCACCATTACGTAAAATTTGTATTTTTCAGAACGTTATGTCTGGGGTTTGGGACTACCAGTTCTACTTTTTCTTGTGAAGTGATGAAATAAAGTTTGAAGTTTTACTTTTCATATTCCATAATACTTTATAAAAAGGTGTATTGTTTGAAAACTTAAATTTTTTTTTAACAATTTCTTATATAATTTGAGTATAATGGGTACTTGTTTTCATAATATACATACTGTTTTTTTCTAGAATAATTCTTGTTGCATATTTTAGAGCATTTTCGAGTAATTTTAATTGCATATTTTGAAAAAATTTAGTTCAATTAGTCCCGAACCTATTAGTTATGAGCCAAAACTTATGACTTATGATCGTTTTGAGCATATTTATTATTGTAGGTAAACAGTGGGTGGTTGTGCTACAATTAAGTTATGAAATAATTTTTATATCATATTATTTATATTTTATCACGTATTACAAGAAGAAAAAAAAATAAGAACTTGGTCTGTATAATACATATAAGTAGGCAAATAGCTTGTAGACTTGATTCGTAAATCTACAGAATTTATATATATAAAAGCTAAAATACAACTTAAACTAATTGTATATTTAAATATTTGTCTGTGCCATATATTGTTTTATTAAAAGCGATATAGTTATATATAAAATATTTTTAAAAATGTAAATTTAATTATTTTTGCTCTTCTAAGTTTATTGAATACATTTTTTTTAACGAAGTGCAGTATAGTGTCAGACTTATGACACCGACACACTCCTTTGTTCTCGGTGAATCAATTTTATTTAACCTTGAACGAGTACAAATCTATCTCAATAGTCAACATAATATTCATTACTATGTGTAATTTAATAATTTTAAAATCTATCATAATACGACATTTAACATAATTGCGTTGTCTTACTGTAATACAGCTTACTAAAATTATAAGTTTGTATTTATCATACAATATATAATAATTTATAATAATAATTGATGTAAATTATTATATATAATAAAATTAAGTAAAATAATTTTTCATAAATTCAAAACTCTCATAGACTTATTTTTTTATCTATAAAATGAAAGATTTTAGGAAATTCAATTGATCTAGTTAATTCCTTCTATAAAATACCACATAACTACGAGAGCTGTACGAATTTTCAAAACACCAAGTATCAGTATTGAAAAAAAATATTGAGATAAACTAGAAAATAATATGACTTCATTGCTTATCTTTAAGACGTATTATATATATGGTATAAAAATGGTTTATATACAATGTTGCAAATTTTACATAATAATTATGATTTCATATACCTACAGAAGTGTTATTTGGTTTAGATAATTGGTTAAAACTTAGTCGTTGGCATAAGGATACATATCTAATTTAATTATCATTTATTAATATTCATAGAAATTATAAATTATAATAATAATTATTATTAATTACCTACTGTACTTTTGCTGTTAAAATTTATTTCTAATATAAATATAAATTTAAAGTTTTATATTTGTTCAAGTATTGATAACTGTATATTTATATTAGTGAAATAAATATTTGAAGATGATTTTGTTGTGAAGTTGTGATAAATTTATAATATCTTTAATATTTGATGTCGATTTTTATTTGATATAATATTATATGATTTAGTTTAATATAGACAATTTTTGAAAAACCTAAATAAATTTATTATTTTGTCAATAATAAACCAAATAAATAATCTTACTCTTGTTTTTAAATAATTATTCAAATCTGTCTATTTTATAAAATAATTAATAGATATAGATGTATTTGAAAAACGTATTTATTTCTTATTTCAATATTGTTTTACTTTACGTTCCAAAAAGTTAGATAATTAAAACTAATGAATACATTCAGTAATCAACTAATGAATACAATTCATTAACATCTGTTAATAAGTTCAATCTGTATCTAATTCAGTTTAGATTTATGATTTTGAATACACTATATAATAATATAATTCAGAAAATTGGAATAGGTATTTTATATTTTAGTGCATGATATGAAATTTAGGACACATTAATACTATCACATTACTGCTTCAGCTGTAATATTTTTTTTATGAATGTAGTTTGCAATTGTATGTAAGAAATTTAAATTACGTCAACATTGTGACAAATTAAATTTAACCAATATTTACTTATTTTGATAGATGCATTTTAATGGATTATGATGGTTTTTATTTTTATTATTTTTTTTATTCAATAAAATATTAACAATTGTACTCTGTGCAATAGGGAAACTTTTGTTTTGAATAAAAACAGTTTGTATTTTAAGAATTTATATTTCTTTATCGTCAATTACACTAACCAAATTATTGTACGTTTTAGTGTATCAATAATTAATACGATAATAATAATTAATGCAATAAAAAATTAATTGTTGAAATGTAATAAAACTAAAATTGTTTAATCTTAAATAAGGTTATCAATAGCTAATAATTAAAAAAAAAAGTTTATTGTATATAATATTATGAGCAATGTGTAATGGCTAAAAGGCTATAGTAGTTGGATAGAAATCAAATAAGACGTGTGTTGTAAACATAAAATCATATTATTATAATACAAAATGTATTACATGGACACAAATATGGAACTATATGGGCATATCAAGATCAAATAATATTCATATTGCTATGTAAGTTATTACTGTTTAGTATGATTTAAAAAAAAATCAATTTAGATTAAAATGTATTAATAACATCTATAATAGTAAATACAATGTTTTTGTTTAATGTGTTATAGTGATAACTTATAAATTTAAAATAAGCTAAAGAAAATGCACGAACTAAGCTTTGTTTAGTCACCTATCGGCGGTACAATAAATATATCTATTTTTAAATATACATTATTTATTTATTTCTTTATATATGTAGATTAACGATATGGGCCCTTATGAACATTATAAAACATAATACATATATTTAAAATAAACAAAACAATATAAAAAAATTATATAGATTACAATAAATATTAAATTAAATTAAAAAAGGTCGACAAGTGGGTACCACTCTGCTGTACAGCATGTGTCGAGTGGATCACTTTCATAGATGTATTAAATTTGAATTCAATGATATGAATTACATACGGTATAGTATGTATGTATGTATGTAAGTATATTACATATACTATATATGTAGTATTGTATATGAAAAACGATTATGAGCGAAAACGGTCTGTCAGCCTACATTACTAAGTGTATCTATTTTAAGATATTATTGTTATTAAAATAATTCATATTACTATTAATAATACAGTAGGTTGAATTAATTTTTCAGAAAAAATTGCATTAGAAAATTTAATTGAGTGTATAAAATATAATAGTATACTTTAAAAGTTTCAAGTATCCACAAAAAATATTTTTAAATTACAACGAAAAAACTAACATCGTTATTCTTCATTTAAACATTTAATTTCGTCGAAATTTGAACTTAAAATGTCAATTATTTTTTTGATTTTTTGGTTACACTATAAGCTACTTATGAAAAATCTTAAACTTAAATGTTCAATCCTTAGCTATAAAAACTAAATATTTTATACATTTTTAACTACAAAATAATTTGTAAATGTTTGATGAAGAATTTCGGTCAAAATTTGAAGTTTATATGCTTATAAAAAAAAAAAAAATTGTGCTTTTTATTTTTATTATTTTTAATATACTTTTTTAAAAACTTATGAGGAAACTTGTATTAAATTTTTAAGAAATTTGACCCATCGAAATTTTTTTTATCATTATTTAAAGAAAAAAATTTTGAAAAAGCAAAAATTTTATAAATCTACAATTAGTTCAAAAATTGTTAAAATATTTTTAACTTTTTTTGATGTATAGAAAATAATAATCTAAACTTTTTGTGAAAATTTCAAAGGTTTTCAATTATTTCTTTTTGAATTACAAAATAAAAAAATCGTTCCCGGAGAAAACATTTGAATATCCAATATCTAATTTCAAACGCTCATAAAAAATTACTTTGACTTTCTGGTAAATTTTTTTTTAGAAAGTAGAAAAACTTATAGAAATCTTTGTGTTGAATTTTCAAATGTTAGATTTAAATAAAAAATCTTTTATGAATTTCCTAATCAAAAAAAATTGCAAAATTTAGTGATTTTTACGTATTTTTTAGAAATTTATATTTTAGATACTTATAAAAAAATGTTTAGAGGGTATTCATTTTCAATAAAAAAAAATTTTTTAGAGACTTATGCTCAACTTTTTTTTAATTTTCACTTACAACATATTATGAAGAACATTGTATTACATTTTGAAGTTTTTTGACCGACTAAAAAATTTTTTATCGGCAATGCTTATAAATAGCTCAAAAAAAAAAAATCAAAATATTTTGAAAATTTTATGATATATAGAAAATACTAATATAAAAATTCGGTAAAAATTTCATGTAGGTATTTACGGTCATTATTTCTTTTATTACATAAAAAATAAAAATAAATGTTGTCAAAAATTTATTTTGCGAAAAAATTTCCTTTTTTCTTTAATTTTTTTTCCCAGCGTGTTTAAAATCTATTGTGAATTTTTTACTTTTGACTTCTCAAAATTCTTATTAGATTCACTTTCCTATCAAAAAAGATACTCATGAAGAAAATCGGAGGACTTTTTCTGCACTAAAACGTGATGACAGACACAAAAAAAAAACACACAACATTATAAAATCAATACATTCATCGCTCCGCCTCAGAATCTAAAATAGTTTAGGAGTGATTGGCCTCATTGACTAACTACATTATTCGTAAGATGGGTTTATTGTATCAATAGTAAGAAGCACACATTGGGACATGGAATGAAGAAATCTTACAAGTTAGCACTAGGATCTTGGAACTTTAAAATTGACCTTAGCTAATAGATCAAAACTATCTACTTTCCCACTAATGAATTTGGATTAAAATTGAATGTAATTATATATTTTAATACATATTGGTAGACTGGCAGACCGTAGCTTACATTTATTAGAAATACATTTTATGTATCGCATTAATTGGTGTCTTAAGAATAATAGAATTTTTACTATTTTTAATTGACAAATTATATTGATTTATAAAAATATAAACTATAAGCAGTATAATAAAACTATTTGAATAGTATTTATGTTAGCTAATGTTTTGTGATGATAGATATTAATTTAAGAGTATTTATTTGGTATTTTTAATACATATTTGTTTATCATTACCTTAAGTTATAAATATAACTATTATTATTTATAAACAATTTTAAAATTATATGCATAGTTATTCTAGGATTTATAAAAAGAATTAAACACATTAAAAATTGTATGGTTTGCTTGTTTTAGTATGGTACGTATAAGTTATAAGTAGTTATAAGAATGTATATATTATTATTTAATCTATTGATTGTAAAATATAAACCCCGATCATTATCTAAATGAGTATCTGAATATTTAATGAATATTCGAATGGTTTAAATACTTATTCAATTTGTGTAAATTATTTGTATGTGGTACCTATAGGAATTCTTCTACTTTATGTCGACTATTATAAAGTCGACGTGGTTGTGTTATGAATATTTTTAGATGACAATATTGTTGGTATTGTTTTCCTTTAGTATTGATTAACCTTATGCTCGGGAGGTCCTCTTAAATTTTTGGATCAAAGCACCACGTTTATATAAATAATTTAAAAATAACGTGCAATAACTAAACTAACAACATTGATATATTGGCGCATGGAACAAGCCAGAGCGTGATGCAGGAGAAGTGCAACTGCAGTTGCACTTAACTACAGTATCTATGTATCCAACGAGGAGACATATTTCCATAGGGTGCTCCACCACGACTGTCCTTGTCCTTTCTTCACCCATCGCGGTCGCAGAACCAGTATTACGCGTCAGACCCGTTGAATTTCCTTTATTAATGGCCCATCGTTCGCCCGTGACATTTCACGGTGTTCGGTTGTACCGCCGCGTGCAGCACTACCTATGCAGCTTGCACACATTCACATCTGACATAGCTATAAATGAGAAAACGATAATATTTATTGTGTGCCTGTGCCGCCAACGAATGGGCGTGTGTGCGTCCATATCCGACTTTCGATCTCTTCGGGTGCCGCACAAAGCTCGCCCCGAAGAAAAACAAATCGGAGGCAGAATAATAATAATAATAATAATAACAAAAATAATAATGTTTCTATCGATTCGGTCGGCGTGCACCGAACGCACGCAACACGACCGTCCGAGAAGCCTCAATGTTTGCATACACCCAGTGCCCGGTGTCGCATTCGTTCGTGCGACTCGTTCCACTTTGGTCGTGTACCGCGCGCGTACGCGTCCCGCTGTAACTGATTGGTTTGATCAATCGTGACGCATTGAAGCGATTTAAAGTGAGTACCTTGCCTACCTACATACATTTTTTTTTTATGGAGAGACTGAGAGAGTATTATTATAATATCCGGAACACATTGCAATGAATCATAATAATATAATATGAGCATATCAATTATATATACTGTATATTCCTTATATTATATTAATTTCGGATCCAATGTACATGTATATTATATTTATATTATGGGTTATTAACTCGAAAAAAAAAGGCATTAACTCTTATTGAGATCGGGTCAAAAATGTTATTTATTTCGGTAGGTTTTTAATTCATTGCTCTGCGGCCGTATAATTTAATATAAATTTACTGCTAATTATTATGTGTAAAATGACTTTGAACTATTTAATTTGAAAAATATATTAATTAAAAGTACAAAGTTAAATTAAATCATAATTGCATAATTAATAATAAACAAATCGTCTGGATTTTTTATCATTTAATTATAATCGAAAATTTAAATCATGTTGTATTTAGTTGTTTTATATTTGTGGCAACTGTTGTGTGAAGAAAATACTAAAATGCAATTAGAGAATATAAGTACTAGTAGATTATTTTTCTTAACTGAAAATAAATAACACTAGGTAGCTAGAACTAAAGTGACATTTTTTCATTAATTTATTAAACAATATTTAGTGTTTATGCTTTTATAAATATTTAAAAAATATATATATATTTTTATTATATGCAGGTAAGATAACATTTTAAATTGTATCATGTTCTATTTGTTAACTTTTTTTTTTACAAACACTGTTTTGAAATTGATTATAAATATGTTCGAATCTAATTACTGAGGTTTTAATTTATAGACCAAACGTGGTTATTAATTATTATTATAATTAATGTTTTTTTTTTTAATTCGTAATCATTACCCACACGACAAACGTCATCAAACCGTAACACTTGAACAGTTTTTACTGCTATACAATTATAAAGGTACCTACCTAAACATATTAGCCTTTTAGGACAACCGGTGTCACAGATACGTGACATAACCGATTTCAGATAGTTCCCATGTAAAATACTAAAATTTAAGGTGCTGCACTGTTGCGAATGATCGAATGAACACGCTCGTAGATTTTACGAGAATATTAACAAGGTCTTGGTACACTGCACATGTTAATAGGATATTTTTCATTTATGATTTTTTTTAATGATTAACTTGATGATCGAGCATAACATGTGCACAAAAAATATTTCCTGATAAAGTACAAGCTCGTAAAGCAAATATTTGTTCATAGGTAGATACATGAATTTTGTAAGAATCCATTATTATATGTAATGTTTTAAAGTATGCCAGTCATAGGTTGGTGTACACATATTATGCAGTATTATGTTTAGTACCTAAAATACGTAATAGTTGTGAAAATAAACATTTTGTGTTGAATATTTATTTTAAGATAGTGTGAATGTTAAATATTTTATTTGTCCAATAGCTTGAAAAAACATTTTGACATCAACTTTTGGTGTATAAATTATTATGATTAGGTGCATCGTTAAAATAAATAATATAAATTCAGTAAAATTTTGTCGCTTAGATAGTTATTGTGAGTAGTCATGCAATACATATTATAGCGATTTATATAATACTAACATAATATAATATAATAGTTATTGTGTCATGTAAATCTTAATGATTTGTTGAGTTTAAAACAATGAAAAAGAACAATTGTGGATAATTAATTCGTTTGCTCAAGTGAACTTTCTGGTGCTTATAAGTAATTATAAAATTAAAATATAAATTGGTTAAAGGTTTTTTTTACAGAGCATGTTTCACATTTTTGTAATAAAATATTTTCATAGAAACGATAATATTTAAATATACAACAATAATAATAATATAAATCATATAGGTAGGTACGTTTATAATGTATACTATATGTACTAACAATAAATATGTCTTTCATTTATGGCGCATATACACTTCGTCAGTACTACTATTATACACCTATATAATATAATATTAAAACATTATATTTAGAAAGTAATTGTTATCTTATTTATCGCGTTTTCTACGCTTTAAACAGCCTAAGCTATTTGATTAATTTTTATTGAACTGTTTTTCGAAATATCTACATAATGGGTAGCGGATACTTCAAACAAAATCAACTAGAATGAACTGCATGTTTGTATTTAGTATTTAATTTGTTTTGTTAAATCATAATAATATGTTAAAAATACTTACATTAAACAATCTAGTTTATGAACGAGTCATTAATACATAATATATACCTAAAAGTAAGCCCAATTTTATAATTTTTATTGTTTTTGATAAGTACGCATAACCTATGTAGGCATTTTATAACTCATAATTTCATAACTCTATATAATTACTGAATAGTATAAATGTATAATGATAATTTAATATTCATATTAAATACCTATACTATTAAATGCGCCATGCAGGTCTATGATTATTAGTCACGTGAATAATTGTAATATTTATATGTATTATATAGGTAATGATACAATAATAAAGACGAAATTACGTTAATGCATAATTAAAATACTTTATAAGTATAAAATAATTTTTAATAAAATATATTTTTTTGAGATAAGTATACTTATACTTAATGGAGATAAATAATTATGATAATTATGATAATTAATTACACGTATTATATATTAACTTATTTTAATAACACAGTTATAATTACAATATTTTGAAAATTTGTTATCTTCTTTAAACCTCTTAATCTTTATTATAATATGTTAATATTATAGATTTTAAGTGTGACTAAAAAATTTATGTATACTTAAAATCTTGTGTTTTATGTTAATTTTGATTTAAGTAAAGTCCCATCAACAACATTATAAAGATATAAATTTCAATACAAATAATGAGTTATAAATAATAAATTAAAATGTTATATGCCTATATTTAAAGTATTTTAAACCGAATGTATTGTAACATACATTTTCATTTGAAAATGTGAATAATAAAAAAAAAACATACAAGAAATTCTTATATACTTCACAGTTGATATATTTTTTTTTTAATGTCAAACAACTATCAACATGTTGATAGTCAATCTATAGTGGAAACTATAAACATATTATTATACTGAAAATATTTTTTAAAAATGACACGTTATAAGTATTTTGCTTAATGTTATGAAACTCTCACCTCCATATTTTTTTGGTTCGGACACCCAGTAAGTATAATATATATTAATATCTATTATCCTATATGGTAGAATAGACAAGACGTACAAAATTATACTTTTCGTGTATTATATTTATATACTGGTTTTCGGGTTTAATCGTGTTTAGTGCTGCTGGCGATGCATATACATATAATTGAGCAATTACACAGAAACATTCATGGTTTTTCGAATAAAAAAGAAAAAAAAGGTGTTCACTATTTTGATATTTTGATCAACATATAATGTAAGAAAATTAAACGAGCGATCTTCTTTTGGGTGGTCTTGGCAGTTGGCGTGAGAATATATTATTCAAGTTATATTGTCTTAAGTTCGGTTTTAGCATATTATACTTTGTAGTGTAGGTAGTTATAAGACATTTAGTAAGTACTATACAGAGTTATACGATTAATTGTTTACATATTTTATCAATTTATTACATTTTGAACATTTTAAATAATTATTAACTACCAAACAAAAAAAAATAAAAATATATAAATTTGATGATTGTTTTTAAATACTTAAAATTTAGTTCATGAACGAAATTTATTTAAAAAAAAAAAAATAAATACGTTTTAAAACAATTTTCATTTTCTTTAAAATTATACAATTTTACGATTTATCTTAAATGGTACACTTTACTTACCTATATGATTAAATTCATTAAATTATTATAGTTAGTAATTTTTATAAAATGTATACAAGCTGGTAAAATTTAATTTATTTTAATATATTATTATCGTTTCATTAAAATAAAAAAAAAATATTATCTTTATTAGTTAACATGACTTATGTGGTTAAAATCTACATTTTAAATTTGAATTTTTATTTAGTACAGAGTTAAATTTCTAATTAATTGTGTAAAAAACTAAAATATGCATTACTCAAGTATATTGTAGTCCTGGTATAATGAAAACATATATAATAACTATAATTGTCTTACTTATAAATAATTACTATGAAATAAAATATGAGCTTAGTTATAAAATTGTGTATTATAAAAATACTTATACGCAAATCATTAACTTAATATATTGAAAATTTTAAACATAATAAAAGTTTTCACTTGTTCATTTTACATTTTTAAATATATTCATTTTGTTAAATGCGTTGCTGTAACCTGTCTAGTTTATTTTGTGTGTTCGACTGCGTTTGAACGACCATCAATATTAAGAGTAAGAAAATAAAAGCATACATGAAAAAATACTGATGATGATTTATAATATGCTTCATCATAAACAAAGCAAGTTTTCTTAGAATTCAATCGAACTCACTTGTGTGGTGCGTATCGAATGAATGTGGACTATAACATTAATTCATTTATCATTTTATACGGTTAAGAATTATTTATTATCATTTAAAACAAACTCATAAAATTAATTTAATAATTATTACATTATAGTATAGTATAGCATCATTTTAAACTTGAAATATAATTATTAATTAGATTGAGAAACAAGTGAAGGAGTAGTAAATTAATAATTGACTGGTAAACATGTAAGTTATGGAATATGAATAATGTATAATCTATATCCATTATAATTACAGTAGTATAATATTAATAATAATAAAGCTATTCAAACATTTGTGAGTTGTAAAATTAAAATTGTAACCAAGAAAATATTTTAGAACGTGTTTAGTTTAGAACACACGAATAATGAATAATATATTAGAGATAATTAAAAACGAATGCGAAGTAAAATATGTTATCTTGTGTTTCATAAAGATAGTGGGTTCCTATAGCGCGTTAAAAATATATTTCTTAGCTTTTAATTTTGTCGTATTTAAATTGTGTTAAATTAAGTCGCCGGCTATTACTAACACACACACACACGTTATGTAGAACAGATTATTTGTAAAATTTCTATAACATAAAAGTTTGAATTAAAACACAAACGATAGGAAAAAAATCAGAAAACTTTCTAATCAATAACTGAAATCTATAGAACAGGCCTCTAAATGGAGTGGATTTAAAAAGAAAAAGAGAGATTGGATAGATTCCCATAGTGGGACGATGCGGTGAGCGGCGCCGTTCATGGATAAAATCATGGGATGTCGTGCGTTTTAAATGGAAATTAGGTATTCATTTTCCTTACACATAACGCGTAAAGATTCGTACGAACACGTGTGATTTGTCGGTAATTTTTAACTACGCGCGGCCACGCAGGAGGTGTCCGAGTTGACCGAGCGTGGGCGTCAAATCATTTGATTTTAACAATATTATTATGTCACGGCCCGTAGAACCTCATCGGGGACGGTGACGTAGCAGTGCACCTATACTCGACACACGCGTGCCGATAACGTGATATTATAGTTTCATGGTAAACCCGCGCGGTGTAGGAAGAAAGAGAGAGAGAGAGAGAGAGAGAGAGAGAGAGAAAATAGAACGATCATAGAAACCCCGTGACCCTGCAGCCGTTGATATTTCACGCACGTCCACCGGGCGTAGTCCTCCGTCGTCCTGCTGTGGCCTTTTTTTTTTTTTCGTTCTTATCAGACGGCGTTGTCGCAGCGGCACAACAGCAGTAGGCAGTACGACTTCGACCTCGAGCCAGTATGGAAAACACGCCTACACACGTGCCGCGGATTGTCGAAAATGTGCCCGCAACACGGCGGCAATACATTTGAAACCGCCGCGTGAAAGTCGCGCAGTACACGCAGCACACAGTGCGATATGGTTTTATTGTGAACAGGTGACACGCCGGTTGACGTGCCGCGACGCGACCGCGGTCTGCGTATATGCCATCCGGCGGACCGCGAGAACAGTGTTTGCGATTCATGCCGACTTGTCGTCGGAAAACACGACATTATAAATTATTATTTTCGTGTCGTAACACGAAAAGCGAAAAGATTATGATTCAGGATGATGATTTACCCTAATACGCGCGAGGTAGCGCATATTTTACGCGGCATGCGCCCATCGCCGCGGAGCGTTATTCGCGCCCGAAAAAGGACGTATCGCGTTCACTTCCTGTGTTCGATGCGCACCCAACCCCGGAAACGAGACGTGCCGCACTTCCGCTGCACCGCGCAAGCCGTTCCGCCGCGATTGCCGTCGGTCGTGTGTTCGGCTTTCGACGATTACGTTTACAACACTGTGCAGCCGCGTACCGCCCGTTGTTTGTGCTCTCGCCCGGCGGCTAAAAAGATACAGCGCGAAAATCGTCGCCAATCGGTTTTCGTACATAATTATATTACACTATTACCCATATATATATATACCTATTCTATAATGTTATATTATCGTAACCGCGCGGGTAGGATTCCGCGATTGTAATTACTAAAGTCGCGCACATCAGTGACTAACCGATCACCAGTAGGCAGGCGGGCGATTCGTCGGCCATGCTCACTCCCTAGTTTTCTTTAATAACTAATTTATTCAATTCTTGATTTTTTGATATTTTAAGTATACTCGAGGACCATATTTTCAATTATTTGCACAATTCTTTTTTTTTTGCAAATGAAACCTAACCTTTTTTTACTGGAAATTATTAGGCAGATGAGTTTTTTGAAAATGTTGACGTATCTAAATCAATAATATCAGAGTTATAAAAATATATAAACTTAGGATTGTAATCCTTAAAAATAATATAAAATAGAATGATGTAATATTGGTCCAGTATTTATAATATTCAAACAATTATTTTGAAATATTAAATGCTGTTATATTATTGATAGTTATTAAATTTTCAAATGATCATAAGTCATAACTCGTAACCCACATATTCTCCAAATCTTTATCACGAATCTTTAATTAACCTTAGAACATAAAGTTAAAATGGGTACAAGTGGTACAACTCGAGGTCACAAATGCATTTCACCTATTCATATAATAATATTAAAAAATCTCAAACAAACAATTATTAACGGATTATTTAATCGTAAAACGTATGTTAATCCTTTAATGATTTATTTATAACATTCCTATAGCTATTACACAGGTATTAAATAATAATGTGATATACATATGATTACTGAATAGGAGGGAACGAGCAGTCGTATCAATGAACTCGACCTCACCTCTCGTCAAACGTGTACAAAACAAGGAGGTGCACGCTGAGTTTTTATTGCATCCGAAACCTATTTATTTAATTTTGAACTAAACTTTTTACATAGGTTTCACGTCCATTTAGTGGCCATTGAAATTATTGTACTTATGTTTTATATTTTTAGTTTTAACTAGGAATTCGTCGATAATAATAAATTAATTAATAACGGTATTGACATCGATATCGAAAAAATATTATACGATTGATTGGTAACGAGCATAGAATTTTTAGAACTGGAATAGAATTGGTACATTTTTTTACGCACCCACATTATATAATATAACTTGGTTATGTTTTACTTTCCTATAAGTATTCGATTGAGGTGTTCTGGAATTATTTAAAAGCAAGTCTTATTTAAAAATTAAACTAGATAATATTACGTTATATTTATTACTATACATAAATGACGTAATGTAAATTTTATTGTTGTTAAATTTCATGTTATGTTTATGTTAATTTTGAATGAAAATTTATTTTTAAATTTAAGATTCTTTTAGGAACTGTTTTTTTTTTTTTTTGTAGTATATTAACTATATTGTTTTATATTATTTTATTTTCGATTCTGACATTCACTTAAATTTTGTCATTTATGTTTTGACTTATTGTTTTTATGAATTATTTTTTCCATTACTTTTATTATTATTATTATTTAATATACCTATCGTCAGAGTTTCATGACATCATATTATTTTTTAAATTATTCCCTAGTAGTTAATTTTATACACTCGCACCAGTTCCGTGTTGTGTTTACGATCTAACAAAAAACCATCGTATCGATCTTTCGCCCTTTTCATGATTCTCTGAGTGTTTTCTATCATTATTTGGTTGCCACGCAGTTAGGGTTTCAATAAATAACAACTATATGATATAATGTTTAAATTTTGAAAATTCCTGAGTTACTTATTATCATATTGAACACTAAAAAAATGTATTAATTCAAAAATTAAAATTTAAAGTATGTTTGGGCGTTACTATAAAAAATGAAATGTACGTATAAAATCATTAAAAATAAACTACTTTTTATATTATACATTGTATATTATGAAGCTTATTTCATAGTTGTTATATTTTATGAAAAAACCACTTTTGAAATAATTTTAAATAATGTTTATTTTGTAAACAGCTGTACTACTTATTTTGTCAAATTTGAATAACCAGTTTTGATATTAAAGTCCACTGTAGAAAATATTGAACGCCTACAACATTTTACCCGAGTTATTGAGAAAGGTGTCTAAATATTTAGTTTATCCCTAATCACATTAGTTCCATATAATACCAATTATTGATATAGGATATATTTTTATATACGTCTAAGAGAATCATGAGTGCTCTAATGATATATATAAATTTTGACTACCTATATGAATTAGTCATCTCGTGATTTACTTAGCCAAACGTATATGCTTACATAAAACACAATAGTTAACTGCACATTGCACCCGGTGTCCATTTCGAATAAATATACTTTACCATTAAATTTAAATAATAATATAATATCGTGCATTGACGACGCATTCAGTATTCGGCTTTGCCGAGAATTCCTAGAGGACAGGTCATGTGGACGGGTGTGGCGATGTGATAAGTTTAAAATATAGATCCAGTAGAAAGCATCCCCGTATAGTTGTACAAGCGTAGAGCCGTTAACGCGCCCGATATAATAATCACTGTTGAGACGACCCCCCTTGGACCTGCCACTATAGGTGTATATAATATACACACACACACACATACACACACACTGAAAAGTACATATCCTATCGACAGGATGGAACGCCTACGGTCATAAACTATTACCGTATGTTTGTATTCATAATATTCTGATGTATACACAATACACAGGCCCGCTGTGGACTAGACTTAACGCATGCGTACACCTAATTGCATTTTATATATTATAATAATTTTCTAATATTTCCCGTGTGTATAATACCTTAACGCCACTGATTCTAATGCGATATCCTTATGTACAGCCGTCCGGACACTAAAATAAAATATAATATATAAGTACCTACCTACATTATACGACTCCATCATTTACGCGTCTTGTACGTAATAGATACGAGTATATCTCAAAAATCACGATTTGAAAAGTGTTGATTATATTTTCTTACAGCCTTACCTCCTTCTATTTTATCGATAGTTTTTCAGCCCGATTTAATGTAGCCACCTATTGACGTTGGGCCTCCTTCTACCGAGAACCTTAACAAATTGGCTTATAAGTTACAAACAACACAACAACAATAATAAACCTACTTTCTTTATCTAAAAGGAATGTTGTGTTAAGTCTTTATAACGCACAGTTAAACGTTTGTTGCAGCAGCAACATAATGCTCATGGTACTGTGATAATAATATAAACTCGCATCAGAGACGGACAGCGCACATAAGTTAACCCGTGGAAATTAGTTGAAATTCTAAATTCAACCGAAGCACGTAACTCATTCATTATTACGATGGTAATAAACCGACATAGAAATAAATTATCGGTGTGTGTGTGTACGTGGATCTGTAATAGGTATGTTATAGGATGTGAATATAAATATGTGAATAAAATGAATTGAATTGCGATTGCTGAGTGGAAAAAAGGAGAGGAAAAATTGTCGTGATTCGGGCAATGTTGCGGGTGTTATTTTAGTGAAATTTGTTGTTGTTGTTGCCTTATCATTTTACATTTACGTGGGTCACGGATATCAGCATATTTTTGCGGTCATACTTGTTAAAAATACTTCTAAAAAGTACTTATTTTTTAAAATACAAATATAAATATATGGATATAAAACTTTTTTTAAATATCAATTGACTAGTTGAACTAATAAATTAATAATAAACTTAAACTGTGTGTATACATACTGTTCTACATGCTAAATGTAGGTATACCTATTTGTAGAGTACTGTGTTTATAAAGCCTGCAACAATTGTATACAATGTGTATTATAATATATAATAATAGGGTCTAGAACAGTTGGAGTTAAAAACATTTCATCAAAATCAATTTTTCAATAACACTTTTTCATTAATAATACTAATATTTTATGAACTTAATTTCGAATAAGTTTTTATATGCATAGCACAAAATGTTAAGTCATTAAAAGCAATATATTTTATTTATTTAAAATTGTTATTAAAATTATAGACGTAAATAATTTTCATATAAAAGTATGCATTTTAAATTAATTTAGTATAATAATTGTTTTTTATAATCATATAATTGTACGTTAATCCATTTTTTAAAAAAAATGTACATGTTTTTACATTTATATAATTATATCACTATAAAAAACAGAAGTTAGGTCAAAATATAAATAACACGACCACGATGTGCCATTATACCTGTATAGGTACTTACTAATTGGAAGATAAGGGAACAGTTTGAAATTATTATCTATTGAATGCGAACACTGAACGTGGAATTTATAATCAAACCAAAAATAAATATCGTTTGTCTAATTGCATTTTTTGATGAATTATGGATTTGACCAATAAATCTTTTTACGAATTGTCTTTTTTGATGAACTGTCCGGGTGATAATAATAATCTAATCGTGGTTAGGTATACTTTATAAGGTTATAGTTCTTTTAAGTCATATAAATCTATAGTTGTACATTTGTACTGTGTACAATTACGTTTTCAATTGTATTTATTTTAATATATTTATATAGACACTAATTCATAACTTTTTAGTTTTTCCAAATGCCAATATGATTATATAGGTGACGAAATTTGATAATTGTTACTAGATTTACCAGTTAGTATATTATGTGTATAAATGTATTGAACAAACGTGTGAAAGTATATTTCTTTCGTTAATTTTTTACATATTATTTTTTATGAAATATGAAGGTGTTTGATTAATTGGATCATAATCGGAAGTTGTAGCAAGAAACAAGTTACCATAAAATTAACTAATATCTTGCATAAGTTGTAAATTCTCATCTATTCATCTAAATAACCGCCACATCAGCTATTATACTATTACCAAATTTTTTAGAATAATTACTGAAAATTAGTAAATTAAGTTTAAAAATATTTACCCGGATAAGCGTACTCATATTTTCAGAGACACGTATTAATTTTTTTTTAATTTTGAATTCAAGTAAACTAAAAATCACTAAGAAAAATATATTAATTTGGATCTTTGTACTTCATACATATACAGTATTTTTAGTTTCTAAAATTAATTAAAAATTAGTAATTTACTGATTGAGACAAACACGGTACAACAGTACCTACCTACTTTCTGTACTCTTATCTGTACCTAAGTATTTATGTAGGTATTCGATACGGTGCGCCGTAACTCTGCACGGATCGTCGCCATTTTATAATATATCACCTGAACTCCGCATACAAGGTTTTTTTTCGACACCTTAACTCCACATACGAAGTTTTTTTTTAACACCCTAACTCCGCATAAAAGATTTTTTTTAACACTGTAACTTCGCACATAATTTTGTTTAAATACAAAATATAATACATGTTATTAAAGCAAATAGAACACAACTGGTACAAATACTCCATTACGATATGCATGAATACTGAATAATTGATGGAAAAATTTCGTACAGTATTTAAATGTACCGTCAACGTATAAGGTCTGAGAATCACACATAAAATTTAAATTTGAATCGCATGAAAATATAATTATATGATCTAATGGGTCATTTGTTATAATAAAATATTCGTCTTTTACTGTTTTTGGCTTAGTGTTATTTATATATTCATGTACTTCAGAAATTGATTTTGGAAGCTTCGGTAAATTTCGTATGCGTTCACGAGAAATGCTATCTCTTATTAATTTTGTGTCTTTACATGTTAAAGTTGACGCTGCTACTACATTAGTAGCTATTTTAAGTTTTATTAACTTGGAGGGACGATCATTAATATAATCAAGTCCCTTTCGTTTTATACCATTACTAATTGTTTGTCGAACAATAATATTGATCTCGATATTTTCGTGTTCATGTGTACCTGATTCTCTCGAAAAATTATTATCAACGCCAATTGTGTATAATTTTGCTTTACATGTTTTTTGTATGCACTTCCATCCAGTTTCGCCTGATTTTAATTCTGTATACTTGGAATATTTATAATTATTTTTTACTAACAACACATTTTTTCGCTGACTGTATATAAAACTTATTTCACTTGCCATTTTTAAATGTAAAAGTAAAACTTTATAAAATAAATTTGAAATCTAAACCTGATAGACAACTGATCAGTCATCACTGTCAATTCGTTGAGTTACAAAGACACGAGAAATTAATCGGTACACAATAATAATAAGATATAGCTTTGCAGATATAATAGTTTAATTTCAACATGGTTTTACACCGATATAGGCATGGGAACTTTTGGTGTTAAAAATATTTTTAGAATGCGGAGTTACGGTGCGTTTGTATTTTCGACCGTGCGGAGATACGGTGCATGCGGAGTTACGGATTCACAAAATATTTTTATTCATGCGGAGCTATGGTGCGTCCATTCGATATCCTTACCTAACAATATAATATCATAAGCAAAGGTATAAATAAGAAATAATGATTTTATTCTGATTATATTATTTCTAATTAGACAAATGTTTTTGCTATGAACGAGAAAGTTTGATTGTCACATACATAAACGGGTTCTGCTAGCGTAATATTTTCTGAATTAAAAGAATGATAAAATAGGTATATAATATAATAATTTATTTGTAATTTTATTTACTTGAATTAACTTAATGGGTATTACAATTATATATATGATGGATACGATATGCGTTCGCGTAAACAATTTATCGAAGGTGTGACCTGGAAATTAACAAGTATTCCTGAAATGGGCCGGGCCAGGTCTCACACACGGTGACTCGATAGTTGGTAAGGATGAAGTAGAATGCGCGGAGGAATTTCGTTTTGGGCGGCACGCCGTAGTTGATATACCGTCTAATAGGATTATAATATAAAATATTATTATTTATTATGTGAACGGGGAACATTCGTCAAACTAAAAAAAAGCGGCGCCGCCGCGGTGAAGTTGTTCGATCGATTAAAAAATAAAATATATGAAATTTATGAATGACAGAATAAAAAGGTTAACCATTTATCGGAGCCGTATTCATAGTAGGTATACATATGTTTTGTTGATTAAAAACTACGCGTAGCCGACAAATAATATTTCATGATTATGATATGATGGTAGTATACATATTATATATAATTTATAGCATTTAATCTTTGTAAGTAAAAGCATTTTAACACAATTTTAAAAAAGAAAAGTGTAGCATAAAATATTTTAGTTTTATGTGATTTACGACATGATATAGCATAATATGACAGACATAATATAGGATCTAAGTTTACTAAAAAAAAATATATAGGATATTGAGTATTGATGATGGATTTCATTATTTGATAGTATTATTGTTAGTTAAATGATAATAATATTCTGCATTTGACAATGTTTTTTCGGCAATTCCGACCTTACACTCAATATTTTATGCAAAATAATAAAATATCATCAAATTTTTCGGCGTTTGTGCGATTGTAATGTTTTTTTATAATTTATAATATTATGTGAAAAAAATAAGAAATAAAGAAAACATTGTGTATGCGCGTTGCATCATAAAACAAAGCACGTGATGTGTTTCGAGTGGTACGTGTACGTGTCTGTCTGCACTGACGCAAAGATGAATTATTGTCTGTGCACGTTATAATAACATATTATTATTGTGTTAATATATTATAGAAACGTCACTTTCCGAATATCTGTGTGTTTCGTGATTTTAGTATTCGGCTATCTCGAAACCGCCCTGGCCGTCTTGATAATTTCGGGAACTGTAATAATGTTATCGGGTTAACGAATCTTCAGCGCGCCTTAATCGAGGGTAGAATCACAAAAAAAAAAAAAATGTAACAAAATGTTAACCCAGTAAAACTCTAGATATTTTAAATTTAAATTTTGTTAAATTTTAAATTATGCGTGTTGTACATGGAATATGGCAATATGAATTTATTATGAATATATAGGTAATTGAGACGGAAAAAAGATTGTTGAAATGGAGTTGAACGCCTAAATAGCTACTATATACCTAGATCGTCGGGAATATGTGATAAACGATAACGTGTAAACTCATTTGTAAAGCAACTTAACGTGTCAACCCTTTAATGCTGCTCGATGGGATTCCTAAAAAGCTCAAAATATCGATTTGCTTAGGACGGGGGGGGGAGTACTGCATACTAATAAAGCAGAGTCTTCTAGAGAAACGGGAAAATTTTAAATATTTCTCACAAGAGTGAAAAAAAACCACGGTAAATTTAAACACAGATTTCTCGTTGAAAACAAAATGTCGGTAAACGTGCCATTACACGTGTCCCGGGGTTAAAAATTTCATATTTTTAAATCGATTTCCGCGAGATGGCGTCCGTTCAGAAACGCGCGTGACGCGTTCACTATCGTTGTCGGGCCTCTCGG
Organism: Pentalonia nigronervosa; assembly: GCA_014851325.1. Classification (NCBI taxonomy): domain Eukaryota; kingdom Metazoa; phylum Arthropoda; class Insecta; order Hemiptera; family Aphididae; genus Pentalonia; species Pentalonia nigronervosa. The sequence goes on along the minus strand of JACXSJ010002463.1, from coordinate 9,194 downwards.
TAAAAACCGTACCCTAACGGCGGGCCAATTTCCAAGGAGGTTTTCTGCGTGAAAATGGACACGCGGCATTTTGGTTGAACCCCAATAGAACGGATGGCGGGTAAATACGACCTTTACCGTAGCACGCCTTTGCCTCCTCGATTATAAAGAAGAAACGGCCGACTGCCTGCGATCAGTATTTACATCCCGCCGTGCATTCGTGTGAACGCGAATTCCGGAACTCGCGATTTATGATTTATTGGAACAACAATTTTATGTCAATGTAATTCGTAATACCTGCGTAATATTATGTTTTATGTTACTTGCCCATACAGACCGCCGAGAGCACCGTCGCCGAAACGGATTCGCCGAGTTCCGCGGCCGCGACGACGGCGATGACCGCGACTGGCGCTGCGGTCGGTCATTTCTGCCGTCAGTTCTCGAAGAGAAGCAACAAAAAGAAAAACAACAGCAAAAAAACACTTGGGCAGGACGTGCCGGCGCAGGCAGGGACGGCGGCGACCACACCGCCGTCCGCCGCCGCCTTGGAACTGCGTCCCGAACACGTCTCGGACCGGCCGGCCGCGGCCACGAGTAACCCACGCCTCCGGCCGCCGCTCGCGGCCCAAGTCGTCGACGCGCCTCCGTGGCTGGTGGCCGACCATTTCGTCGCCGAACACGTAGCTCACGAACACGTGTCCGTGGTGCCGGAACCAGAACACGCAGACCCGGTGCCGGTGGCGCCGGACGACCGCGCCGCGCCGTTGCAGCCGAGCCCCGCGACGACGGTCTGCTGCAAACGCCCGGCGGCCGCCTCGTCGTGCGCGCACGTGAGTTGTGCACGTAATAGTAGCACGTTGTTACTCGTTATTATGTTATGTGGATATTGGTATTGCAGCGTTTAGTGGTACACAACTTCACCTCTGTGTGACGTGTGTCGGAGGTTGGACTGCGTGATGTTATATGTTATGGTATTGTGTAAATACAGGGTGCTCGTCCACGAAATACAGTTCAACGCGCGCGTTCAACGAAATATTTGTTGGTTTGATAAAACCATATTTTTTTTTTTTTTTAAACCCACAAATGGAATACTACGTTGAGAGCGTCCTCTTATCCGTCGTATGCGTGAGTTGTCGTCTCTGTCTATGACACTAAAACGAGTTGTATGAATTTTAAATCTTAAATTATCTCAAAATAAAATAAAACTCTCCGCTCGAGCACAGTTTGTGTTCTACTCTAAAAGTTCGATGACATAATATGTAATTTTTCTCTAATGTTAAATATAAATAAACTAACAACTGTAGTGAAAATTCGGTGCATAGATTTGTTGTAATGTGTTGCGAGTGTGTGGGCCAACATTTAAAATGTAAAACTTAAATGCTCACGACTTACTTTAAAATTAAAATATCGAAAAAATATCTTTCAACGATTCGCCTTAGATAATATTTTTACATTTAAATTTGATAATAGATCAACTCGCCACTGTTATCAAAAATAACTAAAAAACAGATTCTTCTTATAGTACAATTTACTATTGCTGTGTAATGCGTTATTAACACGGAGACAACACATGGGTGAGTACGATGTGTCTCTTTAATCTTAAAATCAATAATATTCTTGTTATCTGGGTACATATTTTATTGTCAAAAGTCGAACAGACGACTTTGTTAATCTTACCAATTAAGCCATTGGTTTTCCATTCTATGCATTCATATTGTAATATCGTATAGTATTGCATTTTCAATTATTATGTTGTAGGTGCTCGTAATATAAAGTTATATGATTATTATTTATTAATATTTTAGTATACGCGCGTTATCGAGTCCTACCGGTCTAAGTTTATAAAAACATTAAATCTATAGTAATATGTAAGTCTTACGAAATGCATATAGATAGAACTATTATATAGATATTTGTACATACCTACGCATATTGATAAATCGTAAAATATGGTATGAGAGATAAAAGAAGCGATAAAAAAAAATGTTAGTTTTTAAGATGTAATTGGTAGGTTGTTCCTTGTCCGTTTCCAAACACGTTGCTGGTCTGTATATTATTATAAAAAACACAAGCTAGTCAAAAAAGTTATTTAATTTTTCCTGATTTTATTGGTTTTAATTACAGATACCTTGTATTTTTATTTCTAAGTATAGATATACCTCTATTATAAATGTAAATACATAAACATGTTACTTTCAATAGAATCATTAATATGGACATTTATATTAGCATACATTCAAATCAGAAGTCTACATTAAATGCTATTTTAATTAGATATCAATGATTCTTTTTTTTTTTTTTTGTTTAAATAATATTTTAATATCTATGTTCGAATATATTCGTTGTTTCTTTTTATTTTGTAGCAAAACTGTAATACTCACTGAAGTTTATTTAGCGAACATACATTTTAAACTATCCCGATCCTAAAACACAAAGTTGTTTTAAAACATAAGAAGTGATCGAACAAATTTCAAAGAAAGATTTACCTATACTCATTGAATTCTATTTTATGGTACCTGCAATTCGTGAATTAAACGTGTGAAGTGTGTGAAGTAGGAATTCTGAAAATTGTTTCGACACTCGTTGTGTATGATAACAAAAAAAAAAAAACTAATTTTCCTGTCCAGCCTTATTGTACTTATTGTACTTCCGGATTAACATTGCCTACACCCTGTATTCACCGTTTAGTATATTATTATTTAGGATAATATAATATTATTATATTAGAATGTGTAATAACTGTGCGAGTAAGCGCAATTGCGTGATATATAATATGCTAGGCGGTCGTCGTGCGCGCCACCCTGCAGCGATATCTATTACCCCGTCCGATAAAAATAAAATCCACTACGAAAAACTATTTTCTATACGTTCTGTCGGAGAAAAAAAAATAGGTACACGTTTTCAACTGTCGTGTCTAATAATTAATAAACGTGAAAGTTTGATAGTAGCACTCGTTTATAATATAGCACCGAACCTAATTTATTTATGTATACTGCAGTGTAATATAGCTATATATACTATACTTACACTTGTCTTATTCCTACATTCCACGTGCCTAGGCCCGAGACGTTATAAAATATGTACAATATACCAGGCGGTTATTTTGCCGAAGTACACTTTTTATTTTAAAATGAATAACGTTTTTGAAAATATTTTTTTTTACATATTTTTAGGTCGTTACAAAATAATTTTTTTGGAATTATATTTTTGTCTTCATAATTTTTTTTTAATGTATTTTTTTTTTTTAAAAGACAACACGCATTTTTCTTTTATATTTTGAAGCAGAATATTCTTCGCATATTTCGATGTATAAAAATCAAATTTCGGACGAGTTATTCTTAAGTTATAAATACCAATTATTAAAGTTAAGATGAGTGAGTAGTAAATCAAGATTTTGCGGAGTGACACAATCACATAGGAATCACATTCGCAGTCACTCCATTCCGCCCATCTAAACTTTAAATACTTAAAATGTTATAACTTATAAAATGTTCGTTCAAAATTTAATTTAAAAATATTCTGCTTTGGAATAAGGAATTAAAAATGAATGTTGTTATCAAAAAAAAAAAAAAAAAGTAAACTACATCAAAAATAATAACGATAAAAAATGGTATAAATGTAATTTTGTTCCAAAAATCTTGTTTTGTGACGACTTAAAATTATGTAAAAAAATATATTTAAAAACGTTAATAATTATTTGTTGAAATAATAAGTATTCTTCGATAAAAGAATCGTTTGCTTTATTTTATTATTGTTAGATCATATATTAGTATATTACAAATCTGCATATGGCACTACACCAGTTTAAATTACTGTACCAATTTGGGTGCACACGAAATTGCCTCCCAAATCTAGATATATGACTTTTTTTTAATACGAATTGCCATCCTTAGCAATATAATATACCTATAGATTATTAATTAATATACCGATACAGTTTATCGATAGTACGTGTTATAACTATCGATTATTATACCTATTTTGTGTTCAAAAATTTTATTTTTATGATATCATAAAGTATTTCTTAGAGAGATTAATTTGTCAAGTGTATTAATTTTATTGATTTCTCGATCACTGGATATCAGCTCAATTTTAGTTGACTGTCTTTTCAATGTGTCCCAAAATATTCAGGTTCATTTGTGTCACGGTTACTATAAATAACAATATTGTCCGTACGAACCTAAAATAAAAAAAATATATCATTTCGAATGTTATTGACAAAGAGAGAAAATGATTTTAATTTTGGATGGATTTAAGTTTAGGTTTCAATAACTTGTTTTTATTTTATACAGGGTGATTCAGTAAGCTCATTGCTTGCTCTAATTTTCTTTTAATAATTAATTTATTTAAATTCTGATTTTTGGAATTTTTAAATAATATACTTAAAAATTATATTTTAAATTTTTTATTGTAACTTATATTACGATTTATTAGAAAAAAACAAGGAAGGCAATTTGAGTGTATTCATTAAACTGTGTATTGTTTTTATTGGAAATTTGATTTTTCGGTGAAATTTACAGTCTTATATTAAATTATAAAGCACCAGTGCACCAGCAGTACCAGTATAATATACGAGTAGTACTTACGGTACCTACCTCATACCTGTATAGTATGCATACTGTATCGCGTGGAATATGTTTATTGGCAGTTCCAATCAGGGTTTATAGGTACATGTTTAAAGTGCAGACGTTGAAAACAAGTTTTTAATTTATAACAATAAAGGTTTTTTTCATTTGTTGATTGAAACGCGTTAAAAAACTGTACATTTAAAATAAAAGGTGAAGAAAACCCTCCTCGAACATGCCTGGCTCCCACTGTTTTCAATACGTGACATTTTATGGCTTTGAAATGAAGGAATTAATGTAGTGTTAGGTAGGTATTGGCTAATCACATTCGATATATTCGAATTGACATGACCTACTAAAACGATAAACATATCTAAATATGACACGTGATTCAAATTACGACTGTTAAGCATATCGCAACGATTTATAATATTAAATATTATAAACATTCTTAAATTAACCAATTTAATGTCAATAAAACGATATTATATTAATGACTTAATTATAGATATCCCTTAGTAGTTATCACGGAGGAGGGGTGGTCTCTAATAATTCGTTAAATAATTGCTGGATGTATGTAAAACTAATAACGCATTAGTTTACATTGAATGGATTGACTACATGTCAGTACGTCACCACTATAAATGGCACTATAATATATACTTACCTTAACCACGCGCGAACGAAAGTGGAGACTGATGGACGTCAAAATGCGATAATATTAATTTTCTGCTTTTACAATATAAAGTACGGTAAGGATTTGTATTGACTGCATATGTTCTTACTCAGAAAATATTAAGGAAGATCGCAGAAACATAACCTATAAAAGCTTTTATTAAAAACCATTAGAAAGGAATTTTAGGCGTTAGATACCTATCTATAATGTTATTCTGCCAAACCAATTGGTTTTAGTAAAGTTTATTGTTGTCGTGAATTTTTTTCTTTGTGACTCCGTCAAATCACAGTGTTCTGTGTATTATATAATCACATAGATATCACGGTGATGTTGGTAATCGATTGTCTGAGATACAATTTTGGTCTCCGACACGATCATACAATTATGTTTTATCAAATATGTCAACAGCACCACAATCAAATTTCAAGTACGCAATAACTGTCTAATTGCGCTTTGAAAGTATATAACGCGCCGACACGAGGGCAGGTTAGGAATGGTAAAGAGGGAAGGGGGCTAGACAAAATATATGGCATCTATACGGGCTGCAAGTGATATAAATTAAATCCTCGTAGTTTAAAAAGTGATAAACAACAAAAATATAAAACACTGCATGTAGGTATAGTTAAAGACTTATCTATTACTTGTTTTTATAAATAAATTAATACATAAACGATGAAAATGTATTTATGTATGTTTGAGATGAAGAGGGAAACTTCAGCACCCATAGTCCACCCTTAAAACCACCTCCATCACGATATAACAGATATTCTCGCATTATGTAACTGTATGAATACAAATTATACATACTCACCTGCGGTTCTTACATGTTATACACATGACGAGCAACAATAGTAGATCGAACGTTATGTTTTATGATAATATATTGTTTTTCCTGTACATATAGAAAATTAGAAACCTAAAACATAAATACCAAACGTCAACCAGGACTATTATTATTTGACGACGTAGCCCTACAGCCATACGGGTGGTCTGAACTCGAAAAGGGGTTCGGCAAAATCTGCAGTGAAGCGTCGCCACTCGCCTCCTCATCCCTTACGGCGGCGAATATCGTAGTCACATATTAATATATATTATACTATTACTTATTATTATGCACCGACAGACGGAGTAGGCGGCCCATACCGTTTGACATGCGTCGACTAAAAATACCGATTACTAAAGTATTACACATTATATACCACGTGCGTCGAGCTCTCCCCACACCCACCGCCACCCCATCAGTCCCTCACCTCACTTCGTATGTTTCGGAGCACCTCGGTTACGGGCCATTAAACGCTCGCCCGTCGTACCGCTACCGCCGCCCACCACCATCCCTTTGCAGTGGGTTTTTAGGGTCATGTGGTCCGACGGTTTTCGAAAAGCGAACCCGACCGCCGTCCCAGCGGTTGTAATACATTACACGCGGAAGATAGATTCTATTTCTAGCGCGCCGACGAGAGCCGACGGAGGTCGTCGTAGGTATTATAATATATTTACATTATTATTATTATTATATTGTACGAGTGTAGTTGTACGTGTGTACAAGAATAACAACGATCGTCGTGTGTACGGTAATATTGTAATATTATTATCGTATACAGACTTACCGGGTGTGCACACAAATGCTCGGTATTCTGTATACTTATATGGCTATATTTATAATATGTGCGTGTGTATAAGTTTGGAGTATGACGTTTTACGGTTCGTTTTCCGAACGCATTCGTTCCAGACGACCGTTTAAAACACTTATGGTTTATTTTATGATGCGATCCTTATATTAGTGTGTGTGTGTGTGTATTAAAGAGAGAGAGAAAGAGATAGAAAGGTCGATAGAGTAGGAAGTTTAATTTCGTTGTCCCTATTCCAATTTTCTAAACTCAATTTTGTAAGTCAATATAAATAAAAAAATAGTACTCAGGAATGCGTATTTTTGTTTTCTCGATTGGCTTAATGTGCATAGACGCGTAGTTTTTATTTCAATCGGAAAGTCTAAAAACGTTCGAGAACGTATTATTATAACGTTATATTACCATCATCGTTTCGTCTGTTCAACTTTGTAATCGTTGAGTGAAAAAGGAACTTTTTCTTCGTCAATCTATCCAATTCAAATGGATTACGATAGGTAGTTGGTACCCGGTACTCGGCAAGTACATATAGTTGAAGTCCTGTAAGATCTTCATCGATATAATACAATATTATAATGTATTTATGTCAACAGAATTCAATTAATGCTATATTTTATGCAATTATTATATCTAGTTTTCTATCGATCGTAAATAATGCTTCATAAATCATTTTTCAATAATAATTACGATTTAAAAAACCATCAGTTCAATTGACGAGTCAAACTTAAAATATATTCGAGCTTAGATTATTAGTAAATTGTATTACAGTAGCTAGGATTTCTAAAAAAGAAGTGCCAATAAAAACCTTATAAAAATTAAACATGCATTGTTTGCACCGAACTTTTATACTTGGTTTGTGACCAGATATATAATATTAAATACACCCTTCAGGTATAAATAACATTTTTAATAAGATTTTATTTAGATTAATTTATTACAAACAATTTGCATCATTATGAGGTATACTTATAATATTATATTGTGTCCTAGTCCAATCTGAAACTTCAATTCTTCTCGAAGACTTTATTTTTTAAAGCGGTCAATATTTCTTTTTCTACATTGTCTCATACTTATTAAAATTACGGCCATAGTCCCCTGGCCTTACCCCTGGGTCATGCTACGCCACCATTGCATATATCGTATATACATAATTACGTACATTGTTGCCGTCATTATTTACTGTCAATGGTAGCTTTTTCGCAGTAATCGATTATTGTACATAAAATATGTTTTGATGGTAGTCAATTTCATAATATAATATTAATCAATTGAAAATTAGTGCGGTCGTTTATCGATAAATTAAGATATAAAATAATGATGTACGCATTTTTATTTTTTTAAATAAATTATATTACTTATTGCAGTTTCACATAAAGCATAGGACAAATTTAATGTATTAAAATCAATCTGGGCGTGTTTAATGTTAATTCATATATCGAGTAATATTACTTAAGTATAGGTATTCTATGCGTACAGACGCGTCTGTATAACAGCGACGACGACGACGTTTCACGAACGTGTTAATTAATCGTTATTATTTATTTTTGCTTTCTCCGAAGTCGTCCGAATGTGCAATCATCATAACCGTATTGATGATTGCACTATAATATTATAATACATTATTTAAGCTTAAACGCACGTGTCAAATAATAATATAAATTACAGTCTATAATACTGCGGCGGGTCCATGTCGACTCGTTCAACGACCAACGTGCATTTATAATAGGACGTCGGACGTACCCATATTATTCAATAGTTGTGTGCCTGTATAATACCTAACCCCGTGACTCATTCCCGTGCAAACCTATTAGTATGCGCGTATGGTAGTACAATAATAATAATAATAATATTATTATTATAATATAATGAAAATGACGGTTTATGCCGATACGATCGCGTTCACATGATGATACGCGCGCCATGCTTGTTGTGCGCACCTGAACGTTAATGAAAAATGAAAATTAACGATTTGGGTTTAGCGTCCGCTAAACGTGGCGATATATGTTATTAATATGTTATTTGATTCATACGATGATATTGGTATTACACGCCCATAATACTACGGATTTATAATATTGTAGTGTCATCGGTGTTCGATGTATAACTGTTGTCATTAGCTCAACATCGCCGCCGCGAGAGGTCATTGACGACGATACGATAATATGACGGACTATGTGTATGTAGGCTCGAAACCCAAGGACGGGCAAGTCAAAAGTTATGCTAGGTAGGTATTTTTAATATCGATGAAATAATATTATTATAATATATGTCTATTTATAACTCGGTAAAGTCTAAAGCATTGCTTTACGATATTTCTGTTTAAAGCACATTGTATATTAATAAATATAC
>JACXSJ010002462.1:0-44820 GCA_014851325.1 Pentalonia nigronervosa | reverse complement strand
AATGCATGGTGGGACATACGTCATCCCACCAACGATAACTCTTTAAAAAAATATTTTAATATTTTTTTAACACCAAAGTCTTATTAATTACTTAAATAATAATTTATTATACCACATAAATTATAAATTTTCTAAAAAAAAATCTTCTGTGCAATATAGGTCAAAATAGTTCTGAAACCCCGTGCATGAAAGAGTTAAAATTGAAGTATTATTGTTCATAAATTGTATAAAACATACATAGGTACTAAATAATGAATATAAATATTAGTAAAATGTCATAAACAAATATGATTATTTATCACAATTCTCGATTTATACATTTTTCCTGACCTAACTTATTGAAAACGTTTTTATAAATTATATTCGGAATCTTGCCAGAGGGCAATTTCTCCACTCATATTCTCATGCCATGTAACATATATATTAGTTATAAAATGTACTTGATAAAAATTATTTTATAGATGGTTTAAAATAAAAAATAAAAAAAATAAATATATTTTTTAAAATTATTATTATCCATATATTTCAAACTATTTTCAAAATGTTCAAGTTTGATTCAAATAGTTATTAATAATTATAGATTCCGATATTGAAGACGAAAATGCAAAAGCTAGTGAAAATATTCAAAATCAAAATTCTGCTGAAACACAAAATTCCCATTCTTCTGGTTGGTTAGAAGTAACAGGACAATACCAAAAACAATTTGTATTTGATAAAATTCCTGGTTTAAGAGTAGATATTCTTAGTAATGTGTCAGTATGGTATTATTTAAATTTGTTTATTAGTGATGATATCATTGAACTGATTGTAGTCGAAACCAATAAAAACGCTCATCAGTATTTATCTAAAGTTAGATCAACCAAATCAAGTAGATTTTCCAAATGGAAACCCACAGATTTTGATGAAATCAAAAAATTTATTGGATTACTTATGTGGTTTGGTTTGGTTCAAATGCCTAGTATAGAATCTTATTGGAGTTCAAAGTCTAGGTATACGAATCAAGTCGCAAAAAATACTATGTCCAGAAATAGATTTGAATTACTTTTGAGATTTTTTCACTTTTCTGACAACGAAAAGGCCCCTCAAGGTGACAGAATTTATAAAATTCGTGATTTGATAGATCGCGTTGTTAAAAATTATCATGAAATTATGGAACCAGGAGAATATTTGGCAGTGGACGAGTCTATGGTTCCTTTTCGTGGTCGTTTAATATTTAAAAAATATATCCCTGGAAAAGCGCATAAATACGGAGTAAAATTATTTAAAATTTGTGAAGTAAATGGATACACGTATGACATAGAAGTTTATGCTGGAAAAAATCAAGTAGATGGTAAAGGTCTTGCTTGTAAAGTTGTGATGGATTTAAGTAGACCATATCTTAATAATAGTCGTACATTAGTGACTGATAATTTTTATACATCTTTGACATTGGCCAATGAACTATTGAAAAATGATACTCATTTGGTAGGTACATTGAGATCAAATCGCGTGAAACTACCGGAAGTTATGAAAGCAAAATTAAATAAAGGGCAAATTATTGGAAAGGAAAATACAGACGGAATTGTAGTCGCTAAATAGCGTGATAAGAGAGATGTTTCTATGATGTCTACTAAACATAACCTTGATCTAGTTGATACCGGCAAAAAAAATATAAATAACGAACCAATTTTCAAACCAAAAATAATTATCGATTATAACAAAGGAAAAGCAGGAATAGATTTGTCGGACCAGTACTCAAGTTATAGTTCTCCTATTCGGAAGTCAATTCGATGGTACCACAAAGTGGCGACCGAAATTTTACTCGGGACTTCAGTTGTAAATGCATTTATAGTATACAATTTACATAAAGGTGACAATAAAAATATAACAATTACAAATTTTCGAGAAATGCTTGTTGATGAACTTCTTGGCCTTGATCAACCAACCACTACAACAGACACTCTATCTACTACAACAAGTCGAAACCGGGGTATTAAACACAAATTTGAAGAATCAACAGAAAAAGATAACCGCAATAGAAAAATAAGAAAACGGTGCCACCATTGCTATAAAATAAAATCTACAACTATGGGTTCTGAAAAAGCCAGTAAAGAAACCAAAAAAGTAAATACTCTCTGTTCAATATGCAATGTCTATACATGCATTGACTGCTTCAATCAGAAACACATGAATTAACTAACTATATTTATATTTCTCACCAGTGATAATTTTTTTTTCTTATAAATAAGGCGTAATAAATGAAATGTATTTATTTTATAAAGGTATCTTTAATTATTTTAATTGTTAAATTGAGTATAGGTCTAATGTCTTAAAAAATACAATTTTATTCATGAAGGAAATAAACTAAAATTTTTGTTAAAACTATGATACATTCGTGTATAATTAGCTTAGTTAAAAGTAGGACAATTTCTTTATTTTATACATCAATTGAATCGTCTTCTTTTCCTCTACGCCATGGTGTTATTTTCAGTATCATTCATGAAGCGCCATAGAATTATTAAGCGTTTAAAATAATATGCGATTATGGTCGCCGGCGGGTCATGTGGCGTGGTAAGAATAATCACAAATGGTCGCCGGCGGTCATAAAAATACAATATTTGAATCAAGCAGTATGACCGCCGGCGGCCACGTGGCGGTTAACGTGTTAAGAAGCGGGAGTCACCAGCCTGCGTGAGGCACCGTCAGATGATGCTGAACAAACACTATTTAAGTGTGATAGATGGTGGCGACCAAGAAGAGACCTGGAAGGAGACATTGGAGTTCCCATGGAACCTGAAACTATAGTCGATGTGATACTGGAAGATTGGGAGAAGTGGAATGCGGTAGAGAAATTCGTAAGAGTGGTCCTCAAGAAGGAGGAAGAAGAACGGCTCGCTCAGAGAGCAGGAATAAGATAATTGGATAAGTAGTTAAGAATTATATCTTGTAGGCTTAAGGCCAATTCGAGGGGGTTAGAGGCCCCCTATTTTGTTGTATATAATGAATGTTAAGTTACACAACAGCTGTTGTTTTGTATGTGGAAAGTTATGCTACCTGTAAGATGTTTATTTAATAAACGATGTGGAGCACTGGGAGAAGGACGAATCTTCAGGGCGAAGTGCCCCCCAGAGTCTCTGTGATTTTTAACACAAAAAAAAAAAAGGTTAGGTTAGGTTGCACTCCGGCGACTGTCGTAGAGGTAACACGCATATGTGCGTCGCTCCCGATTATTCCGTCTTTTTGGTGCGTCAATCTTAACGGTTTTTTGTGATCTTAGTATCAAAATATTTGTCTCACAGAGACAAAAATTTTGATATAACTTGCGACTACGTATGATAAATCTCCGCTGAGATATCGCGTTTCAAACTTCTTACTTAATTGTAACACGCGAAACTGTAATAAGAACAGATTAATCTATTTTTCACGCTGCTCTCAACAATCTCAGAATCTTTAAATTCCGGCCCCTGGCCTATAAAAAGTGCGCGAACGGACCGGTGTCGTTGTCAAGTCGGTCCGTCTAAATCTCTTCCTCCTGGAGCGACTTAAATTTTCTCTATAAGTATAGCACGGCCGTCGCCACCGGTAAATTATTTTTGTCACGTAATAACAACACGCGTCATTGCCACCACCGCAGCCCAGTCACGTACACTACTCGGCATGCGTCAAGGTCTTCTAGCAGACATATTTCAGACAACCGGAAAGAGAACATGATAAGTTCACCACAGTGACCCGGAAGAAATTAAAACCCTCCGAAACCTCGGTTAACCCGCCGCAAGGGGCACACAATAAGTTGTCTCTTAAACCAGCCGCTGTTCTTGTTAAAGTGGGAACTCTTTCCTACTCTGATACAGTTAAGAGGATACGAGATATAAACGTTGACTTCGACACTCACGGAACCACAGTAACGGTCATGAGGAAGACAGTTTCAGGCGACTTACTGGTTGAACTAATCAAAAGCAACAAACCACTATCCACTGCGGACGCAATCCGCTCCAAGATAGCCGAAACCATACCTGAAACCCAAGTCAAGTGCTTAGGCCAAAGCGTCGCGGTCGAAGTCCTAGACTTGGATGAGATAACGACAAAGGAAGAGGTCCACGACGCCATCCTCAAATCCATAGGGGCAGATATGAGCGACTCAAGTATTAAGGTGACAGATATCTGGAGCACCAAGTCTGGATGACAGATGACCACAGCTTCGATCCCAAAAGCACTAGCCAGCAAACTAACGCACATACGAATAGGATGGCTGCAATGCTGAGTCCGTCCTCGCAGACCCGAGCCAGCCAGGTGTTATAGGTGCCATGGTTTTGGTCACGAAATGCGTCAGTGCTCCGGACCAGATCTAACGGATGCCTGTAGGAGATGCGGAGTCACAGGGCACAAGGAAAAAACGTGTACCCACGGAGAGGACAAGTGCGTTGCCTGCGATTGCCTGGGTCTCGGTAGAGTGGCGCATCGTCCGGCCTCAGGTGCTTGCACAGCGAGGAGGGTGGCTATAAAGCTGACAAACCTCCCAAGAAATGACTAGCTTTTTATAAATTAACCTACATCGGAGCGATGCCGCTCAAAATCTCATGGCCCAAATTGGATGAGCTGAGCGCAGTTGCAACAACCGTCTCCTGCGACCACCCAATCGAGGACAAGGGCAGCGCCCAGAATTTCGCATGGTACAGTTGGGCGACCTAAAAGTGTACAGCTGGAGAGCAGAAGTGTAGCTTCGAGAAACTGCACACTAGATTCATACCGGTCTTTCCTCGACGATTTGGACAGCATCATTCGTCTCACCGAACCAACCCCACATCGACATAATAATTGGCGGTGATTTCAACGCTTGGTCGATGGAATGGGTCTCGTCACCTGATGATCTTAGAGGCCAGTTGCTAACCGACCTCGCGGCCAGTCTAAACCTGGAGGTCTGCAACGTCAGCTGCGAACCCACGTACCGACGAGTCAATTCCGTAACAATAGTAAACGTGACGTTCAATCGACTCAAGAATCCAAATTCACTGTTGGAATGGAGGGTTTTAACAGATACCTATTCTGGCAGCGACCACAATTATATCGTGTTCCAGAACTCTTCCAACAGATAACCATCCGAGCAGCCCACTCGGCTGCGAGGATGGGCAGTACGACAGTTGGATGCAGACTTCCTTGATGATTACATAGAGTCCACAGTCTCTCCAGAACTGCTTCAAGGGACAACGGCAGACCTAGCAGCCGAGCTACTCACCGACTACCTGGTTAGCGCCTGCAATGCTTGTATACCACCAAGGACTCCTCCACGTCAAGGTAGGAAGCAAGTTCACTGGTGGAACGATGAAATAGCGGAACTACGCCGACGCTACTTCAAACATAGGAGGATCCTCCAGAGGACCGAGCGTAGACGCAGCCATCAAGAAGATATTCGTGAAGCCTACTCCGCGTCTAGAAAAGATCTCAGAAAAGCCATTCGTGTAGCACAAGCGAAATGCTGGACCGACTTATGCAACTCGGTTAACACCGATCCCTGGGGTCTTCCCTACCGAGTCGTCACAAATCGCGTCGACGGTCGTCGACCCAGAGTTGAAGCCCAAGGCAGGGAATCGATGATCGCAGACCATCTTTTTCCGATTCAGCCTTCGATAGATTGGTCACTTCAACAACGCCCCCATGAAGCTAACGATTGCGAAAACAATCCGGAATTCAGCCTGCAAGAGCTCAACGAGGCATGCAAGAGACTTCCATCAGGCAAAGCCTGCGGACCCGATCTCATCCTAAATGAGGCTCTCTCCCACCTACATAGGAAGAATCCACAACTACTCCTCAATACCTTCAACGTATGCCTCCGGTCAAGGAAGTTCCCTCGAGTGTGGAAGTCAGCCAGGCTCGTGCTGCTACATAAAGGAGCCGATAAGCCGATCCAGGAACTATCAAGTTTTAGACCTCTGTACATGCTTTCCTCTACGGGGAAGCTACTCGAAAGGCTAATCCTGGAAAGGCTAAATCAATTTCTCAACCAGAGTGACGAAAGATCGGAAAACCAATACGGTTTTATTAGAGGTCGCTCCACCACGGATGCGATTGGCAAGATTTTAGATGCCGCCCGAGCGCTGCAATGGGCGCCGTTCTGCACCGCGATTTATGCTCTGTCGTCTCCTTAGACGTAAAAAATGCTTTCAATTCAGTCCCCTGGCTAAAGATTGACTGCGCAAAAAAAAAGTCCCCACCTATCTAGTTGACCTCATCCGCAGCTACTTTAACGACACCCAACTCCTCGTTGGCGAGCAGCAAACCGCAAGAGCGGATATCTGCGGCGTTCCTCAAGGCTCGGTCCTCGGACCGGCCTTATGGAACGTCTTCTACGATGACCTTCTTGGTCTCGATCTACATTCCGGTGCGCAGCTCGTCGCGTTCGCCGACGACGTGGCGGTAGAGGGAATAGCCCGCACAGCCCCCCAACTGGAGCATCTCATCAACCCAACGCTCGTAGCCATCTCCACTTGGATGAGAACAAATGGATTAAAACTAGCTCCATCAAAAACAGAAGCGATCATCCTCACCAACAAAAGGATATACCAGAATCCTAAATTCGTTGTCGAGAATCATACAATCCCCATCGAGAAGAACATCAAATACCTGGGTCTAACAATAGACGTTAAAACTTCATTCACCAACCACGTCCTAGCCGTCACAAAAAAGGCAGCTGATACCGCAAAAGCCTTAGGTAGGCTTATGACTAACATAAGCGGCCCATCGCAGACAAAGCGATCACTGCAATCCTCCGTGGTCCACAGCCAATTGCTTTACGCCGCACCAAACTGGACCACCATTTCTATGAAAACGGCGAAGAACCGCAGGAATTTGATACGTCCTCAAAGGCTAGCCGCTCTACAAGTCATTAGAGCATACACAACCGTCTCCGATGACGCGTCACTTTTTCTCGCAGCCACCCCGCCAGTCAACCTGCTAGCCTACGAGAGGTTACGGATATCCATTCGGAAAGAATCAATGGGTCCGAACAAGAGGCTCAGCTCCATCAAGATCGAGGAAAGGATCAAGACCATCGCGACCTGGCAAGCTCTCTGGACAAATACACCGAAAGCGGCCTGGACTAGGAGATTACTATCAGAAGTAGCGAGATTGGTGAGCGCTAAGGTTCAAGTCACCTATCATTTGTGTCAAGCGTTAACCGGCCACGGTTGCTTTCGCACTATTTACGCAAAATGAATAGGTCGACAGTAGCCAACTGCCTGTATTGTAATCATCCGGAGGAAACCGCTAAACATACCATCTGTAACGGTACGCCATCATAAAATGGTCATTTTAAGGACCACCAATCAGACAGCAGTACAGAAACACAAACGACCGAGACAACTTCACACCCACATTACAGGGCCCTAAGTTGTCCCACACACCCAAGACCATGAGATACACATAGGAGAGACTCTAACGAGTCAAATAACATTATCCCCACCCGCATAACCCCAAAACTGGGCAAGTAAAGCCACTTGCCGTACCGAACACAAACACAGCCACCCACGGCGGCAGAACATGATTCACTAGTCGGTACGGCAAGCAGTATATATACCGGACCTTTTCCTTAACCAAAACATAGTATTACATCAACCTTCATACCGTCCACATCAGTATTGGAAATAAGGAAGGAATCAAGACCCGACGACGTCAACCATTCAAATCAAATCTACAATTGTCGACCCCATACACCAACGACGACCATCGCGGCCCGACCTGAAATCCACGCCGTGACCCGACACACATCGACGACGACGACGTGAGCCTAAGCCGATGCCGTAACGTACCAGAGCGCTAGTCACGAGCGATTCACGCCCAGAACACCAGGATCGCATCGAGCAGTCACCGGCGAGACGCACCGCCTGCAGTCAACACCTACGCCGACGACGACACCATCAGACGCCGAGACCGGAAAATACCCCGTCGGTCACCTTATTCCCCCCCTCTGGCCACTTGATTGAGTTGTGTTAAAACCCGGGTACGATATATCACTGTAGCCGCTTCTTTGAGTCACGTGCAGTGAAATATCGACCCCGCCCAAATCGACGAGTGTCGACGTCGAACCCCTCATTCCCTGTTATTGTAAATAGGACCAGGCCATCGCCGGTCGTTCCGAGCTCTCACAGCGACGGTCCGTCGATCAGGCCGGCCGTCGCACCCGTGATCCTCACTGCCCTATTTTATAAAATGTATATAATATTATGACAATATAGAAAAGACGTAATAACAGATTAAGTCTTATTATCTCGGACGCCGGTCCGTACCAACCGTGCCGTCTCACATCTTTGAATGTCCGCACGGGAGCGTGTTTAGGCATCGAGTTGCAGACTACATCGGTGGGAGGGACCCAAGTCCCGAAGACGTGGCCGATCTGCTGTGTGGTCCTGTCGGACTACCGGACTCTCTTCGGGCCAGATCGCTGGAGGCCAGACACGCCTTCGTAGACATGGTCACCAATATCCTCTCGACAAAGGAACGGATGAGAGACGCCTCGAGGAGGCAAGAAGAAGAATTAGGATTGTTCCATAAAGTAAGAACCACTCAGAACGTGTCTCAAGGCCGGCAGGTGCAGGCACCGGGCCGAGAAAAGCTAACAATTGAATCGATATTTAGACCACCCAGCGCAATAAGCAATGGATTGCGAATAGCAGGAAGCAGCAGTAAAATATGAATTAGTTGTTTTCTACTAATTTAAATAAGTTTATAATGTGGGCTGAAAGCCGAATTAGATGGGATAGAGCCCATCATTAGCTTGTAATATGTTTTGTTAAACGTTGTTTATATATTTTTATTATAAATAAATAAACGATGGTGGCCTGGAGGAAGTAATGCGCAAGCAGTCCCCTTCAGGTTGTCGGTGAAAAAATTCCCTCCACGGGGAACCTAACCTAACCTAACTATTAGTTGACTGTCTTTTATTTTAGGCTATAAAATCTAAAACTAAAAACCCCCATGGGATCCGCCTTGTCGTGGCGGGGGGGCTTGCGGGCTCTTAATTGAGTCTTACCAAGTGATCCCGGTCTAAATTAGACCCAACACAAAGTCTTACTTTAATTAGTCGGACAGGCTTGGTCCACCAGAAAGCTCCTGCAAACGGACATAAGTGAAGGTAACACCGAAATCAAATCCCCCTGGCAGTAGGGTTAAAATGTAAGGGAGTAAACCCTTTAAAAAATCCAATATGGATAGCAAACGCAGAAATATTGTTACCACTTCAGGGGCTTCGGAACCTCAGAGGTCGGCAGGAGCGAGTGGATCCGGTGTCTAAAACTGGGTCCAACGTAGCGGGCTCGCTCAGGTCGTTATCGAGCAACCGTTAGTATGCGGGGGTGGCCAGCCAGGCCCCCGCTATCCTTTACTCTACTAGAGATGATGATGCCGACGACTGCGGACCTTTCTTGGCATGCGACGAATTAGAGCTTCTTGGCAAGAAGTTGTCCAAGGTTGTCGCAGCTTTGAAGACGTTCTGCGCTGACAACAAAAACGTGCATTAACCGATTAAGAAGTGGGCATCGGAGTTGACCAAGGTTTTCAAGGAATTTGATCACAAGATGAGGAAACTCAGAAGAGAAATTGCGTCCATGGACAGAGAACTGTCTGATGTACATACCGGGGTCGCAGAAGGTCCACCTTGACGTGGTGACCCCGCCCGAACCGACTACGGTCGGTCGCTAAGAGAACTTCAGTACAGACTTCCGTAGGTTGGCAACTCCGGCAGTAGAAGCCGCAAACAGACTGACCAGACCCTGGTCAGGCTGGATCAAAAACGGCAAATACAAGTCACGTTAGAGAGAGGACGTGACTTAGGTGTCTCGAATCCGGCTTGCCGGGGAAGACGAGACAAGGGGAATACTCTAGAAGTACCCCGAGCCACTTCGGACATAAAATGTTCGGTCAATGCTAAATCAGTGCTCCTTACTTGAGCAATTTGGAGCCCAACCTGAGTTTAAAACAGACGTGTTGTACGGACTCGGGCCCAAAAACAGGGTTGAGCGTCTAGATCCCCGCGGCTAGCCTGCCAACGGGATGACTACTGTCAGCCCGTGGAGGGGCTGGCCAGGGTACCTGGACTCCGGGGGATGGACTCTCCGGTCGAACGCAAGGCATACGGGATATCGGAGCGATCGACCCGAGACATCGGCTCGGGGTGATGGACGATACTCCTGTGGTATATAACAAATGACTCGCATCCTGCGAAGGTCCTAGGGCGTTGTTAACCCTTGGAACTGGATCAGAACGAGAAGGGAACATTTTTACGGGAACGAGGACCCCGGGCTGAACGTCACACCTGACTCGTCAGGCGGACCTACTAAGCCCGGGTCTCCTTTGAACCGGGAATGCTGACCCGCCTATAGGAATGGCACGGTTACACACGCTGGTCGCTCGTCTGCGGCGGTGGAGGCGGACACTAAGGTGTCGTTCCCTCCGTTGGGTCGAGTAGACTGGGCTAGCTAAGTCCCTAGTCTGGCGTAGCCCTTTGGAGAATCTGATAGATGTCGAACGCCTTTAGAAAACTACGGGTTGCTGTGACCCTGAAAAGAAAATCCGGGGGTCGGACGAGATCATACTTAGCTTCGAACGCAGAGTCCTCAGGGACCGCCGGAAGGCGTACCGGCGTCAACCAACAATTTGCTGGACATAAGACTCAATTTGAACAAAACTTTCGGGAGGAAACCACAACATCCCGGGAGCGCATTCCGACATCTAGCACCACCGGGATCGCTCGTGGAGGGGGCCTGCCGGGGCCGGCCGCGGGTCGTGTCTGCCTGAAGAAACGCGGCGGATCCGGGCCGCGTCCGTCTTCGGCTGGTGTCTGAGATGGGTGAGACTGATGGTGCACATATATTACGGCTCCAAGGAGACCGGCAGGACAGCCCGGGCGACGCTCTCGAAGTGGGTGAAGCGCCCCATGACCTATTCATGGCTCCCGGGCCGACTTTGGGAGGCTTGCCTGTGCGGCCTGCTCCGCCTTGAATAAAAGTCCGTGAGTAGAAACCTCACGGGGAACGCGGGAGACCTTCCGAGCGATGCACGTCGCTTGCGACTGGCTGTGTCCCCCAGCTGGACCCTCGCGTTTCAACCTAGATGTGACTAAACGAAGTTTGTGCTTTGACTTCAGGTACTAGGTACCAAAAGAGATAGAACGTCTACCAAAAAGGCCATGGAGGGCTGACCATGCTCGACGGTAAAACCCGGAGACAGTCGCTAATGTCTCCGGGCAACGTACGAGAAGGGCCAATTATTGCGGAGGCGACTATCTCAGTCGATGACGACGGACAGCTTCAAAAACTAACTAGGAAAGCCTAGGGTAGAGAAAGACCCTGTGAAAGCACTGAGCGGAATGGGCGAGTATCTGCTTAGGACCGTACTCCTGGATACTCACGCTCACCTCTGCTTTGACTGTACCGGAGATGATCAACGGGAATAGGGGCTGGGGGCCCCGACAGGTATCTATAACTAGATGGGGAATGGGGTGACACCTGCTCGAGGTGCCCGCCATCCCTTGGGTCTACGGATCCTGCCCTGTCACCCCAAAAACAAACAATTTCTGGTTCATAGGAACCAGAGGCAAATGCAAGAAACCTGCCCAACACTTAGTCACGAAAGAACTAAAAACTAAGCTCATAGCCGAGGTGCAAGGGGCCAGAGCGGACTGGTCCTGCGGCTATGAGATCATGACATTAGAAGTCATGTTCCTCGCGTAAACAATTCGCATAAAGTGTTTTGAAACGTTGAGATGAAGGGTAAACCTCGAAGACGTGATCTGCCTAAGATTCCAGCACGGGGTGGAAATCGAAACCGTAACACCGTTGTCGGTGGAGCAGTGGAGACTTCCATCAGGGTGAACGGGGATAGCCCTCTGTCCGATCGAGACCAAGTTTAAACGAATAAGGACTTGCGTACCTGGACGCAGTATACACGAGAATCCTTGCGAAGTACCGGAGAGGCCAGGTCCTGACGCTGTAAGCGGAGGGAGAGGGATAAAAGCACCGCGAACGGATACCCCAGTTGAACCCGGACGGGGCCTCTCCTTACAAGTCGCTGCTGGTCAGTGAGTTCTTTCGGCACGTCTCAGGACGAGTCAGGGACTCACCGCGACCTGATATAACCTCGGCCGAGAGCTAGGACGGACCGGCCATCCTCCTAGCGATACGTGCGTGAGCTATCCTGACCGGAGGACCTCACACTAGGCACCAAAATCCGGTAAGCGCCGGTGTAGAAACGGCAATCCGCGCATTTAAACCGTACCGCGCAAAAAGGGGAACGTCGCGGCGGTGTGGCCTACGGCCGCTCTGTCGCGGTGGGACGCCTGCGGGAAAGAGCAGTTGTGAGAGACTGAGTATTGGATTCGAATCTTATACCGCGGGAGTCAGGAAGAGCCCCACCCAAAACCGACAATGCTTAACAGCCCGAAAGGTACGGTGTCCTGACTGCTATCCCATGGGTGGAAGGCGGAGAAGGTGCAAACCGGTGCCGAGGCGCCGGTCGACGGCTGGACCCGCCGGACGACCGGGATTAGTGTGGTTGGACTCGCGGTGGTTGTGGGAGTTCCACCTTAGTAGAAGGGAGATGACTTGGCGGATTCGAACCCGCCACGGACTACATGGGGCACTCGAGACTCAAAACCGGCCTTAAATGTGTTGCCTGGAGGTACACCCGTACCTGACTTTAGGGAGACTACGAAGGAGCCTCTGGGAGAGATGAGGCTCCGTGCGCAAAGGGTCGGAGCTGGCGTCGCCCGCAAACTTGGCAAAAGGGAGATTACCCCCGGGTGACAGCGCCCTCGTTCTTCTCCCGTCACACAGTGGCCCGATTCTGTCTGATGTACATACGTCCATCAGACTGAAGGAGTTCAACGAGTCACTCAACAGCAGTACGGTTATGGCCAAAAAGCCCTTCTCCGATGCTGGGACCCAATCCCCCTGCTGGTGGGACGTGGGGCCCCCATCACAGCCGGGAGCTCATCAAGCTCTAATCGAGGCCACGGCCACATCGTGGTCAGAGATCGCCAAAAGAAAAAAGGGGATGAAGATCAAACCCCTCCCTGATGGTGAACGGAAGGCTGCTGAGGTTAAGGCGAGTGCCGGGACACGGCCCCGCGATAGAACGCGCCCCCCCCCCCCCCGGCGATTATAATAAACGTCGGGTCTGAATCTGCTGCTAAGTCAGCAAAATTGGCTCTTGTCAAGGCGATCAAGCTTGCTAAGGAGCAGGCCTGGAAGCAGTTGTGTGATGAGGTTGAACACGACCCCTGGGGTAAACCCTATAAAATAGTAATGGGCAAACTGTGTGTGAGATCTCCGATTCCTGGCCTCAACCTTCCGGGCAGGTTGTCGGCAATAATTAAGGAGCTCTTCCCAACACATTCGATGAGACCTCTTGAGGTCATGCACTCCCCGCCTTTCGATCCGGTACATAAATTCAATGTTCAAGACATACGTTCAGCCTGTGCGAAACCGAAGAATGGGAAAGCTCCAGGCCCGGATAGAGTGGTGTATGAAATTTTAAACATCATAGTAACGTTCCAACCATCAGTCTTTTTGACGATCTACAACGAATGTCTCTCTCAGGGCCGCTTTCCTACAGCGTGGGAAGAAGCTAAGCTGGTCCTTCTTAGAAAGGGCGATAAGCCGTTAGAGTCCCTTTTTTCTTATCGTCCTTTGTGTCTACTCAACGCTGCAGGGAAACTCTTTGAAAAGTTCCTTAGAACACGCATAAAAGAGGATTTGGCACTAGGTAGCGATTTAGCAGACTGTCAGTTCGGGTTTCGGGAAGTCCGCTCCATAATCTGTGCGGTGAGTAAGCTGCTGTCACACGTTAAGAGCTCGACAGGCAGGAAAGTTGGCCTATTAACGTTCGATGTATGGAACACGTTTAATTCCGCATCATGGGAACAAATTTTTGACGCTGCTGAAAGGAAAGGTGTTTCCCCTTACATAATGCGTATCATACGAGATTACTTTAAAGACCGCACACACCGAGTAACAATAAATGGGATAGAATCAATCATGCCAGTTACCAGTGGTGTTCCACAAGGATCTGTTCTTGGACCATCATTGTGGAACATCATGTACGATGATCTGCTCCGTGAGCCACTCCCTACGGGAGTTGAGTTTCTCGCCTATGCTGATGATGTAGCGCTTGTCGCGAGCGGTAAAGATATATGCGCATTGGAACGTATTCTCTCCGAAGGTGCTGACACTGTCGTTAAGTGGATGAGCGCTATGGGGCTCGAACAAGCTATCTAAAAGTCGGAAGTTATGGTGATCACTAAGTCGAAAACGTAAAACGACCTTCGCTTCACTATTGGCGATGTAGACATAAAAAGTGTTAAACAAATAAACTACCTTGGTATTGTTATGGAACAGCGAATAGGCTTCACAGCGCATGCATTACATGTCGCCGCCAAGGCTGGGAAAGTGGTCAAAAATCTGGCAAGAATCCTACCGAACATCAGCGCTGCAATTCCGAGAAAGCGCAAGCTTCTGGTAGCTGTGGCCCACTCGATTTTGTTATACGGTTCCCCAATATGGTCGGGCAGGATGACAAAATGCGGTTTTTCCGAATTAATAAAGTGCCAGCGGAGAATTACGTTAAGAGTGGTGTCAGCATACTGCACGGTGTCAGCAGATGCTGCGTTAGTAATCGCTGGCACTCCTCAAATTGATTTACTCGGCGTCGAAAGGCGGACGCTATATGAAGCGAGGGGCGCGGGAGCCCGCCAGACGGATTGCCGTGAAAAGATGTTCTCGGAATGGCAAATACGCTGGACCCAGTCCACCACAGGCAGATGGACCTCTAAATTAATTCCAGATGTCAGAACATGGGCACTGAGGAGTTTTGGGGAAACCAAATATCACCTAACTCAGGCACTATCAGGGCAGGTGTGCTTCGCCCAATACCTCCACCGTTTTGGGAAACTGCAGTCCCCGGAGTGTTGGTATTGCGGAGCTGCGGACGCATGGTATAAACGAAGGCGACAACTGTGTTCCTCCATTGGGACGGAGGAGTTGAGCCCACAAAACATGGGTGACCATTATGCTCCACTCAACCACAAACTGGTCAGCTGTCAGCGACCCTCGTTCGGGGGATCCCA
This sequence comes from Pentalonia nigronervosa, assembly GCA_014851325.1. Classification (NCBI taxonomy): domain Eukaryota; kingdom Metazoa; phylum Arthropoda; class Insecta; order Hemiptera; family Aphididae; genus Pentalonia; species Pentalonia nigronervosa. The sequence goes on along the minus strand of JACXSJ010002462.1, from coordinate 29,729 downwards.
GAGGGCTCTTGTCTCCGTCCCAGTCACGACAGCGGAGAACATCATCGCCAGAGGTCGCGTTCTGGTCGGACTGGTCTCGTGCCGAGTTCGTCTGAAAGGGGATCCAGCAGTGAGGTGCTACAGATGCCATGGGTACTACCACAAGGCACAATCATGTGGAGGCCCCGATAGGAGCAAGCTGTGCATGACGTGCGGTGGTGAAGGCCACATAGCCAAGCAGTGCCGGAGCGCCCCCAATTGCAAAAGGCATGAAAGTTACCGCACCAGGGGATTCGGACCCGGGGTGCCGGCTGTAGTGAGTGGATCCGGGATAAAATCCGGGTCCCACGTAGCGGCCTCACTACGGTCGTTATCAAACGACCGCGAGAGTGCGGGGGTGGACAGCCAGGCCCCCGCCACTCTTATTGCTACTAGTGCTGAGTCAGCCGAGCCAAGATCGGGCAAGCGCGCTTCCGGTGAGAAAAAGCATGAAGGAAGTGGACATCGTCTGAAAGAGAGACTAATAGACACCCATCATTGATCTCCCCCTACGGGGTCCTCACAGAACGCTCCGGCACTAACCAGAGGAAAAGGCGGAGAGAGCGTACCAAGCAGCACACGAGAATAGCATGAAGAACCTTGAGATATTAGAAGCTGAGATCTCAATGGCGTCGAACACCAAGGTGTCTATCAAGGAGAGCGCCAAAGCCCTAGGGATCAGTTTTAGGGACATGATTAGGACAGGTAAAGTCATCGGAATGGTGCGGTCTCCGGATGTTGTCACACAGAAACTGCGCGATATGCAGTATCACCAGGTTAAACAACAAGATATGCTCCAGGAAGTTATAACGCAGATAAAGGCATCGGAGGAAAAAATAACTAGTGCGTTCGGAGTGACTGGTGCGAGGGGGTTTATCCCCGAGTCGGACTCTTCGGACGAACTCTATGCTGATTCGGAACGAAATTTGGGAGCAACGAGTAGCGGTCGACGAGCTGACTGAATCGAATAGGGAGCTAACCAGGAACCTAACTGCCAAAGAGTCTGTTTGGAGTAACGTGGAAAGGGGTAAGCGGCTAAGACGGAATATGCAGGCGCAAGACACCGACAAAAAGGAAAACGCGTTACAAAAGAAGCAGCAGCATCCACGCCTTAATCGGACGAAGGGTCAAGGATCCACTAGGTAAGCATACAACAATGAAAGCGAATCAGATTTAGACAGCAATGAGGATGCAACAGGCGAAATTCCAGAAAGAGAATGGACTCAGGTACGCGGAAGATTGAAAAAGGACGACATACCTAACCCACAGAAGACGTACAGTGCGAGAAAGAGGAGTCGAGTGAGAAACCCGGCCATCCTAGTAAGTGTTGGACAAGACTCATATGCTGAAATTTTGAAGAAGCTAAAGACAAGGGACTCGGTGAAGGAATTGGCACAGGACATAAATACTCTTTCAAAAACAAAGAATGGTGACCTGCTTGTACAGCTGAAGGGTGGGACGCTTTCCTCGTCCCGGTTAGTTCAAGCCATCGGGGATTCTATTGGTGATCCGCTCCGGGTCAAGGATATTGTAAGTTATGATAAAATAGTCGTACAAGATTTAGACGAACTAGCGGAAGAGGGAGAAGTCATTGATGCTATCAGTAAGGCAAGTGGCATCGATACCGCCAGCCTGCGGATAGTGGCCAATTTCACGGTGCAACGAGGTATGAGATGGATGGTGGTATCTATGGCGTCGTGCGCAATAGAACAGATTCTCCGAGTATCCAAAGTGAAGATAGGGTTCGTCTACTGTAGGATCAAGATATGGGATAACCGTGGAAAGGGGCGTTGCCCCAGATGTTTGATCAGAGGCCACATGCTCAAGGATTGCACAGGTCCAGACAGGAGGAGTGTTTGCCGTGACTGCGGTTTATCAGGCCATATAACGGCAGCTTGCACCTCGTCGCAGGAAACTAGGAATGCTTTCATGGAACAACTAAGGGCCAAGACGACAGGCAAAGGGTCTGGCAATTCAATTTGGCCACGACCTTAGGGTGGCTATTTACCACCTCGCAATGATTAGAATACTACAAATCAACGTTGATGGCAGAAGGGAGGCACATGACCTCATGCAAGCCACTGCTAACCAGCTTGGGACCGACGTTCTGGTCATCAGCGAACCAAAACACTCTAGGAGTGAAGAAGAGGGATGGTTTGACGACGCTAGCAGTAGAGCCACAGTCGCCGTCCTCGACAGCAAGATTCCAATTGTCAACATCGGCTCAAACAGCGAAATTGGTTTTCGCTGGGTACAGATTCCTGGAGTTACAATATATGCCTGTTACTGGTCACCAAATACCGAATTCACCGAATTTATCGACTTTCTTGATAGACTTGAGGCCAGCATTAGAACGGCGAACGGCATGGTTGTGGTGGCGGGCGACTTCACCTGACTTCACAAATCACCTGATTGGGGAGATCATCGGGAAGACGCGAAGGGACGAGCTCTGGCAGACTGGGCAGCCAGCCTTGGTCTTATCCCGTGTAATTGTGGTGATAAGCCAACTTCTTCGAGAATACACGAAAGCGGCATATCAAGGAATGCCATCGATATCACATTTGTATCCGAAAGTAGCATACAACTAGTACATGAATGGAAGGTACTGGACGAGTTCACTGGTTCTCTACATAGATATATATCGTTTGAGATATTGACATTGGCATGTGTGAAAAATCAACAGGACACCACCCTCAGATGGTCGTGGAGGAAGTATGATCAAACCAAGTTACGCAAATTCTTATCTGGACCGAACACCGAAATAACCGAACTTACAGCATCATCGAGAGTAGAAGAAGTAGGAAGATACCTGGTAGAAGCATGCAATAGCTGTATGCCGCGAGGCGTGTACAAAGGAGGAAAGAAACCTACTTTCTGGTGGTCGCAGAAAATTGCCGATCTCAGGAAAGACTGTCTTAAAGCACGAAAAAAAAATACAAAAGAAGCCAATGTCGTCAGTCTAATACGCGCGAATCAGACTACATCAACTTTAAAGCGGCGAAAAAGAAACTAAGGACTACCATCAGGAAAAGCAAAGAAGCCGGCTGGAAGAACCTTTGCGCGCATGTGGAAACGGACCCTTGGGGTTTGCCTATAGGTTAGTGACCAAAAAGCTGTTAGACAGAAGACCGATCCCAGGGCTTTCTCTTCCTGGAAGGCTGATATCGATCGTCGATGCCTTTTCCCTCGGGTTCCAAAAATTACATGGCCAAACGTACCAGCAAACACAGACTTTCAAGAGCTTACGATCGCAGAAGTACTAGAAGCCGGCCGAAAAACACCTACGGGTAAAGCTCCTGGACCAGACGGCGTTCCCGACATGGTGGTCAAGCAAATAGCATTCGCCAAACCAGAAATGCTCAGAGACCTGTTCAACGTATGCCTGAGAGAGAACACATTTCCAAAAGAATGGAAAAAAGCAAAACTGGTATTGCTTCGTAAAGGAGACAAACCGGTAGAAAACCCTAAGTCGTATAGACCTATCTGTCTGCTAATACAATTGGTAAATTTTTCGAACGCATTATTAAAACGCGTATAGAAAACCATCTGGAATCAAATCACGACCTAAATGACAGACAGTATGGTTTCAGGAAAGGATGGTGTGCGCCACAGCTGTACTTACCTTAGAGGCTCGTGAACAGCAATGACTCGTGCTCTGTCGAGGATGGGGTTACCACAAATAAATAATAAATATCAATTCAAGATGTACAAATAACTAAGTATTGATATTTTGAGCTTAATAAATAATAATAAAATACAGCTGTCATCTTAAACTTTAAACAAACATGGTTATATTATATAGATCAGTAGGGAACGGTACCGTACAGGATAAGAGAGCGAAGGCGATGTTGACGGTGACTTGGTCCTGAGCTGGTTGCCGGTGTGCTGGACCTGAGCTGGTTGACGGTGTAGCAATCGGGTCCACCAAGCTGGGGACACGATATCCGTTTTCACGGCTTGTTGATGTTGGCTGTAGTTGCCGATCAACAGTGTAACGACAACGCACACGAACTCACAGCCACGTGCTTAAAGGAAAAAGGAACAACAACGTTCGCAGAACTACGAACAGTCACACAACACGACACGTACGACAACAGACAGCGCCAATGAAGAACAGACAGCCCGCAGCGTCGGGCCGACTTGCCGGGCAGACGCCGTTCGATCCAGCTGATCGAGCGGTATTGCTGTCTCGACCAGGGGTGATCCAGAGTGACAACGTTTGCATTTCCGACTGACCGCATTACGTCACTTGCGCGAACAGGTGGTCTACCATAGACTCGGTCCAGGAGCTAATGAAGATCGTTGATAAAGCCTCAACAGGACAGTTGTATAATAGGAAGCTCTGCGCGGTAGTAGCTCTTGACATTGCCAATGCTTTCAATACGGCCAAGTGGCACAGGATAAAGGAATCCCTTCATGCTAAAGCAATACCGACATACCTCATAGGGATTATAAGGAGCTACCTATGAGAGCGAGAGCTTCAATACAAGAACGGCGGAAACATGAACATAACGTGCGGCGTACCACAGGGGTCGGTGCTGGGGCCACTCCTGTGGAACCTAATGTACGATGACCTGCTCCAAGTAGAAACCGGAGGCAACATTCAGGGTATATCATCGTCCACACTGGTCGCGTTTGCAGACGATGTCGCGGTGGTCACCACAGGGCATACTACCCAAATCTTACAAGAGGTCACAAACAACGCACTCACATCCGTCGCTGAGTGGATGGACATGACAGAGCTTTCACTGTCAGTAGAAAAAACGGAGGCTGTTCGGAACACCGATAACCGATTAGTACTTAACACGTTGACCGCCCTACAGCCGCCGGCGGCCGTACTGTTGTTTATTATTACAACGCCATCGGTCTATTCTGAGGGAATTATCAAAACGTTCCAAGTGTTGTCTCTTGAACAAATAGGTCTAAAAAAACGAACTCAATACCAAAATATTTATTTTCGTACATAGATTGTTAATTTATAATAATAATTGTACGGCCGCCGGCGGTAATAAGGCGCCTCAATAATACGATTCACTATCAGACGCCATACAGCCGCCGGCGGTATAATTTATTTATTGTGACAATTTTTTAATTTTACTTTTTAAAAATGAATTCACGGGCTAAAAGGTTCAAGATTGGTGATGAAAGTGTTGTTAGGGGATTATTAGAAGAGGCTGAGTCTGATTTAAGTTCATTTAGTGAATTTGATGACACAGATGAGGACAATATATACATGCCTTCAAACTTGTCAGGTGATAATCAAAGTTCTAATGGTAAGTACAACTATTATATTATATTTCTACTCTTATATTTAATAATACATAGGTATTAGGACTATTAGGTACAAGAAATGCGTAAAGAATAATAAAACTTTTTCTAAAGAAAAATTTTAAATTTAAATAAACAAAAAACTAATAAAGCTAGATACAAAAAATAATTTAAATACCACCTTATCGCAGTATGGTTTTATTTTGTAAAATTTAATTTTCTATACAATTTTATTTAAAAATGACATTTTTTGTCTATTAAATATTTAAAAAATGGTGGTATTTTCAGATAGTAGTAATAGTGATGAAAATACTTCACAGGTAGTTAATAACCATCTAAAGACCTCTATACAAACATGGAATGACGTAACGAACCAAAACCAAAAATATTTTTTATTCGAAAAAAATCCCGGTTTAAAAATTGAAATACCACACAATGTAACAATATGGATGTACTTGAACTTATTTATAACTGACGAAATAATTAATTTAATGGTTGTCGAAACAAATAGGAATGCAGAACAGGTGTTGTCTAAATATCGATTGACTAAAGCTAGCAGATTTTCTTAGTGAGTGCCAACCAATGATGTTGAAATTAAACAGTTCTTAGGTTTATTTATGTGGATGGGACTAGTCCAAATGCCTAGTTTAAAAGATTATTGGAGTGTGAAGATGTTGTATAAAAATTGTGTTACAAAAAATATCATGTCAAGAAATCGATTCGAGTTGATTATCCAATTTTCCGCATTTCTCCGATAACGATTAAGCTCCTGAAAGTGGTAGAATTTTTAAAATTCGAAATCTAATTACAAAAATGGTTCATAACTTTCAAAATATAATGGAAGCAGAAGAAATTATGGCTGTAGACGAAACGATGGTTCCATTTCGTGGGCGATTAAAATTCAAACAATATATTCCTGGATAGGCTCATAAGTACAGTATAAAATTGTTTAACTTTGTGGCGTTAACGGTTATACATATAATATGGAAGTTTATGCAGGCAAAAGCCAAACTAATAGAAGAGGATTAGGTTGTAGAGCCGTTGTAGATTTAAGTTCCATTTATTTAAATTCCGACAGAACTATTATAACAGATAATTTTTATACATCGCTTAATTTAGCCAATGAGCTTTTAGAAAAAAATATATATTTAATCGGCACATTAAGGTCCAATAGAGTTAAACTTCCAGATATTACAAAAGCAAAACTACAACCAGGACAAATAGTAGGAAAAGAAAATTCAAACAGTATTGTGGTTGCCAAATGGCGTGACAAAAGGGATGTCACCATGTTATCTACTCGTCATGACATTTCTATGATAGATACAGGTAAAAAAAATAGGAAAAACGAACCAATACTGAAGCCAAAAATAATAATTGACTACAATGCTGGGAAGGCTGACATTGATTTATCAGACCAGCTATCCAGCTATAGTAGCCCTGTATGAAAATCAATAAGGTGGTACCACAAAGTAGCTACAGAAGTCTTATTAGGAACTGCAGTAGTGAATGCATTGATAGTTTATAACTTGAATACGCTACAGAATAAACTAAATATCATGTAATTTCGAGAATTATTAGTAAATGAAATGCTTGGATTCAATCAATCAGAACAGGAACAAACTTCACCTGTGTTACCGAAAAAACGACGGGCAAAATACGTTTTTATACAAACTACATTAAAATGCAACAGAAACCGAAAACTGCGAAAGAGATGCACTCATTGCTATAACGAAAAGACAACTACTGTAGGATCCAGTGGCGTATTTATGGGGTGGGCCGAAGGGGCCCGGGCCCCTCCCGAAATAAAAAATTTGTCGCGACACCGAAAATGTAACCATGACGTCACGAACGAAATTGTTGCCTATGTGATAATTTAAAAATAAGAGTATAGCGTGTTGAATGCGTTGGTATTTTGACGATTATTAATGATTATGTAACACAATTTAAGTTTTATAAATAAAACCAATATTGGTTGATATATAGTTATTTACGGCAGACGGAAATTATTTGTATATGTAATTTTAGTTCATGACTTCTTAGAATTAATTTAATAGCTGGTGGTGAGATAGTAATATAGTTATAGTATATTACTTTATTCTATTATAACCTTGTATTTATCTTATTCTGCGCTCGGTTCAGTCTGTCACTACTTTACCATAATATTTGTTATCGTACATCAGTAGTGTGATCGATGTTGTTGAGTTCGTTCCACAATACATGTGAAATTTCGTGTTTTTGTGTAATTTTTATCGTACTACAATTTTTCTTTAAAACATTATACTTTTTTTATTACTATAGTATCGTCATAATGAAGAGACAAGTGTCGATTCAAAATTTTTTTGTTAAGAAACACAATGTCACTAATAATGAAATTGAAATTAGTAACAGGAACGTTTCATCTGCCATTGTTGACATCGTCAATATCGTTAATACTGACAATTCTGGCAGAGATATGCCAGTAACCATTATGGACTGCAGTCCTAACCAAGAAGTAACGATTAATCGTTATGACATTGGGAATTTTTCCAACGAAAGCTCCGTTCGTTCCTTAACTAACGAAGAACGACTTTCATTTTTTGACAATGTTTGGAAACCACAGCGCGAATATAAATTTCCAAAAATATCAAATCTAAATCATACTCTAACTTTTCAAATGAAATGGCTTGATGAATATATATGGTTAGCATATTCTGAAAAAAAATTAGGATCGTTTTGTAAATATTGTGTAATATTTTCTCATTCTGAATTTGTGGGGAAAGGATCTCACAAAATGGTAGGGAGTTTAGTAACAAAGCATTTTACTAATCTAAAAAAAGCTAGAGAAGTGTTTAATCAAATCAAAATTGTACTTATCACAAACATACAGTGATAACTGTGGAAAACATAAGATCCATATTAAATAATAAAACTGAAAGTGTAATAAATCAAATTAATACCCAAAGAAAGATTAATGTTATAGAAAATCGAAAAAAACTTATTCCTATAATACAAAGTATAAGATTTTGTGGGAGGCAGCAAATTTCTTTAAGGGGCCATCGTGATAGCGGACGAATAGATCTTAAAGAGCCAGAAAACAACAATGGGAATTTCAGGGCTTTGCTACGATATAGGGCTAATAGTGGAGATGAATATCTTAAAGACCAGCTGTTAAATAGCGGTGGAAAGAATATGTATACCAGCTTAGTAGTTCAGAACGAACTTTCGGACATATTATACAATCTAAAGTTTTGTCCATTAATTATAAAAATGATTGAGTTTATTCTTACTCTGATGATGTAAAGAGGGTTGAAAGGTCTTGCAGGAATGCTTTCCCCAGAGAACTTCAAATAAATGTATATATATTTTATTATAAAAATGTATATATAAATACGATAAATAATAATAATATATAATAATATAATATATAATAATAATATAATAATATATATAATACCGTATATAATCGGCCCCCTCCGAAAAAAAAACCTATATACGCTACTGGTAGGATCAGTATAGGCTTGCAAAGATATGAAAAGGGTTACAACTCTATACGATACATGTGATATTTACACGTGTGCTGATTGTTTTGTTAAACACCATACAAAATAAAAATTACTATTAGTTGTAAATGAACATTTAAAATTTTTTAATTAGTTTAAATATGAAAATTAAATAACTTATTTATAAAAGATGTTTCTTTTGTTTTATTTATTAATTTTAAAAATGTATTTACTTATTTTAAAAAGTTTTTTTTACTTAAATAATACCATGACATTGTTATTGAATAAAATAAAGTGATTAAATGAAAATTTGGTCTTTTTAGTAATTTTCTAATTTCAAATATGATACGGTAAATAATATATTAATCGAAGCGTAATTTTCAGCTCTACGCCACAAAATATTATAAAAATCATTACTACAGCGCCAACAAATTTATTCCTATGTAAAAGAATATGAGAAATGCGGCAACCGGCGGCCGTATGGCCTCACAGGAATAAAATGTTACGGCAGCCCGCGGCCTAAAATTCATAATACGTAACCATATGTTTGTGGCTGCCGACGGCCGTATGGCGGTCAACGTGTTAAGATAATATTATATAATAACAGACCATAGCCGTTGTCCGTCGATATCTCGATTCATGTTTTCAGTTATACGTGAGACGCAACGAACAACGGTCAACAATCAGCGCTAAATTAACTCAATAATTTATTATTCATACGCCAAATTAAAATGTGTTAAATTTGTTAAATTGTATAACTCTTTTGTTTTTGTTTTTATTTAATAAATTGTCTATAATTAATAAATGAATCAATAATAAAAAAAGGGGATTATATTTTATATATATATCATTATAATTATAGTGGTAAAAGTGAGAACGTACGAAATTAACCAACAAATTTGTGTACTTAATTTCCGTTCAAAAAGTAAAACAGAGGCTATAGTTCTCACTAGTAAGAGAGGCTACGCGAGGCCCGAGTTCAGCTTACGCGAAACGAGCATTCAGCTAAAAGATCAAATCAGAAATCTAGGTGTGGAACTTCATAGAATCCTTGGATTCCGGTCGCATCTAGTCGCGGCGGCTTCAAGGGCGCAGAGCACATCACAGGAACTATCTAGACTTATGCCTATGAGCCTCAGGCCAACAAAAGAGACGCTTGCTGTCTGCAGTAGTACTAAGTAAGCTGCTATATGCGGCACCAGTTTGGTCGGCTGCTCTTGTATTCGAGAAAAACATTCAGACAATCCTAAGGCCTCAAAGGACCATTGCATTAAGGACGGCAATGGCCAATAGAACTGTCTCAACAGCGACGATTATGGTAGTGGCCGGAGTTATACCTGCACACCTCCTAGCGTGGGAAAGAACGAAAAGATACGAGATCAGGAGAGAGCCATACAAAGCGACACTAGAGAAGGAAATACGTGAAGAAGTTCTAATCAAATGGCAGATTGAATGGAACAATGAAGTGTCGGGAAGATGGACATGGAGACTCATCAAAGACGTCAAGAGATGGTTTAACCGAAAGGGTGGAACAGTCGACTTTCACCTCACACAATTTCTAACGGGCCACGGATGTTTTGGACAATATTTGCACCGCATAGGAAAACTGGAGGACCCCAGCTGTATAGACTGCCAAGCGACAACGGACGATGCCGAACATGCAATATTTGACTATGATAGATGGTGGGAGGACCGCCGGATGCTGGAAGGAAACTTGGGCCAGACGCTGTGGCCGGAGAACTTCGTGGAGCTGATGATGAGTAGTTTAGACAACTGGAAGATGATAAGCAAGTTCATTAATAAACTGCTCTCGATCAGAGAAGAAGAGGAGCGAACTAGGCAGAGAAGAAGATAAGATAAAAACCTCTTAGTTAAGTCGTTTATTATGTATGCCGAAGGCGAAGCATTAGAGGAGCAGAACCCTCTTTATTTTTCGTGTGAGTGCAGAGAGCACCAAATGTTGGTACGTTTTTTTGTTTAAATTGTATATATGTATTTTGATTTAAATAAATGATACAGTGGTTGAGGGGGAAGAATGACCCAACTATGGGTGTAGGACCCACCTCTTCTATGCCGTGATTTACACAAAAAAAAAAGGTAGGTGAGGATAGGTTAGGTTTCCCCCATGGGATCCGCCTTGTCGTGGTGGGGGGGGGGGGCTTGCGGGCTCTTAATTGAGTCTTACCAAGCGATCCCGGTCTAAATTAGACCAAACACAAATCTTACCTTAATTGGTCGGACAGGTCTGGTCCACCCGCAAGCGCCTGCAAACGAACATAGGTGAAGGTAACACCGAAATCAAACCCCCCTGGCAATAGGGCTAAAATGCAAGTGAAGGAAATCATTTTAAAAACCCAATATAAGCTCGTCAAACAGGAATATTGTTACCGCACCAGGGGATACGGACCCCCAGGTGTCGGCCGTAGTGGGTGGTTCCGGTGTAAAAACCGGTTCCAACATAGTGGGCCCACTACGGTCGTTATCCAACGACCGCGAGGGTACGGGAGTGGCCAGCCAGGCTCTCGTCCTTCTACCATTTACTAGCGCTGAAGAAGATGACCGGTTCCACGACTTGGGTCCGTTCTCTTGCATTGATGAGGTCGAGATAGTAGCGTCACAGGTATGCAAGCTTGCAAAAAAATTGAAGACCTTCTGTGACAATAATAGAAATGTCCATCAGCCAATCAAGGCCATGGCGGTAGAATTTCAGAAGGCCGTTGAGGCGTTTAGCCTAACACTGGCAAGGCTGAGGCGTAGCACAGCTGCTGTCAACCGCGAGGTATCAGACCTCAACACGTCGATACGACTCAGAGAGTTCAATGACTCTATGATGGCGCAGACCAATTCCCGAAGACAGTTTCGGCGTCATGTCAAATTGAGGCATCCAACGACGTCTCCAAAATGGCTCCCTCAACAGTGGCGGATAAGAAGACGCAGGAGGTGAGAGGAAAGACAGAATACAAGAAGAGGAAGAAGTCCGAGACGAGAATCACGAAGGGAAAAATCCTAAGTACCTATTCCGACATGGTTAGGAAGCTAAAGGATGAAATAGACCTGGAGGCAATAGGGGTGCAGATCAAATCGATCAAAAAAACAAAGGACGATGGTCTATTCATGCTGGTTCGTAAAAGACGACAATGAAGATGATGTCGTGCTGGGGGTTTGTCGATATGGGGCGAACCCCAACGAAGTTTGCGTCAGGAAGATGGAACCCTCGTTCGGAGGATCCCATAGGGCTCTTGTCTCCGTCCCAGTCACGACAGCAGATAACATCATCGCCAGAGGTCGCGTTCTGGTCGGACTGGTCTCGTGCCGAGTTCGTCTGAAAGGGGATCCAGCAGTGAGGTGCTACAGATGCCATGGGTACTACCACAAGGCACAATCATGTGGAGGCCCCGATAGGAGCAAGCTGTGCATGACGTGCGGTGGTGAAGGCCACATAGCCAAGCAGTGCCGAAGCGCCCCCAAATGCGTGCTCTGCAGTGAACTGAAGAGGCCAGCGGACCATTATCCAGGAAGTGGGAGATGCGAAGCTTTCCGGAAGGCGAGACTAAAGAAATTATATAACTAAACCTAGTTAATTTTTATAATATATGGGTCGAAGACCAAAACAAGGGGGTTAGAGGCCCCCTATTATTTGTTTAAAATAGTACGAAAATTGTGTTTTCTGTTACATTAACTGTTCACAATAAACGATGGTGACCGGGAGGAAGTAATGTCTAACGATAGTTCCCTCCCGGTCATCGATTCTAACAGTGAAAAAAAAAAAAAGTTTAGGTTAGGTTAGGTTAAGTTCTCCCCCAAGGGACTCACCTTGCCGCGGTGGGGGAGCTTGCGGGCCCTTAGATGGGTCTTACCAAGCAGTCCTGGACCGGCTCTCGCTTTAACTAGCCGGAGCCGGTGAGGCCGGAGGGAGCCTGCTAGCACTTAGCAAATCCCTGCCGACCTGGCGGTAGGTTTAAAACGCAAGGGAGACCACCCTTTAAAAAACACATCATGGAAGTAATATCAACTGAAACTGATGTTACTGCACCAGGTGCCTCGGAACCCCAGGTGCCGGCAGGAGTGGGCGGTTCCAGTTTAAAACCCGGTTCCAACGTAGCGGGCCCACTCGGGTCGTCATCGAACAACCGCGAGGGTACGGAGGTGTGCAGCAAGGCCTCCACAACACAAATTGTTACTTGTGCTGCAAACAAACCAACAATTAGATCGATTAACATAGCAGTTCTTGGGGAAGAAGATCTCCTCAGTATGTTACAGGGTTACATAAACTCAATGGCCGCATTTGCGGAAAAAACCAGAAACGTGCACAAGGAGCTAAAGGATATTCTTGCAAACAGCAGTAAAGTGATGATGCAATACATGAAGGTTAAAATTCGTGATTCTGCGATCAAAAGCAAACAAGCACGGACGGAAACAACAACTCTGGATAAGATGCAGGTACATCGTAGCAATGTGGCCACCCAAACGCTGACCAACAACATCGACAAGTCGGACGGTCCTCTAATGGCAAAGCTAGAAACAATACAGTAGCAGCTGACGACACAACAAAGATCAATCGATCAGCTAGTTGCAGAGCGGAATCGTCAGCTGCTACCACAGGAATATAAACAGCAGCAGCAGCAGCCTCAGCAACTACGGCAACAACAACTACACTCAGCCATTACAAACCAGCGAAATGACCAAACCAAACTAGACGACAACACTCAGCTGAAACAGCATCTGAACACAAGCGAGCAGGAGCAGGAGACACACGGTTTCATTCTGGTTGAAAACAATAGGACAAGAAAGAAAACTACCATGAACACCGTTACCAACCAGGCTAACCCGTTTAAGCCACCAGTCGAGCATAGCGGTGGGAAACAGCGCAGACGCCCACCGAAAACAGAGGCAGTAGTGCTGGAAAAGCCAACAGGCGAATTAACATACGCTGACATGGCCAAACAAGTCAAGGCAGCAGTGCAACAGGAGGCGCTAAGTTTTGATGTCACCGCCAGGAAAGCTAGATCAGGAAATATGGTACTAATAACGGCCAGCAGAGAACGTGCGGACAGCCTTTCAAGAGGAAATTTGGTGAAAACAAAGGCATCAGGCGCCCGTCGTCAAGCATCGCCCTGATCCTCATCGGCATCGAAGACTCTGTCGAGGTAGAGGACACTATTACGGGCTTTGACGGCGAGATAAACATCTCCAATGAACCCAACATCCGGGAGGGCTCGAACAGGGTACGGACCGCGATAATAAGAGTTCCGCTCGCTCCAGGCCTCAGACTAGCCCAAGTGGGAAAACTCAAGATGGGTTGGGCGGTATGTCAGGTAAAGGAGCTGGCCAACAGGCGCCAGGAATGCTCCAAGTGCTCGAGCACGGGTCACGCGACTAAAGACTGCCTAGGCGTAGAGACCCGAAAGTGCTTCCGGTGCAAAACATCAGGGCACCTAATTGCTGCCTGCAGTCTCCCTCCAGAGAAAACCAAACAGTACAACGTGGGCACAGGTTCTGAACTAAATCGCCCTGAGGCAAACGAGGATGCACCTGAGCCCCAAAATGACCATAAGGGTCAATCGCAACAGCGCGAGCTGATTGCAGCTAACCAAGCAATGAATATTTTGCAAATTAATACCAACAGATGCAGTAATGCACAACTGCTGATGTTGCAAACAGCGTCTGAAGTTAAAGCAGATGTGATCGTCATCAGCGAACAAAATAAAAACCTGTCTGGCTGGTATGCCGACCTAAGCGGGGATGCTACAATAGCGATAACCAACGGATTAGCCCCAGATGAAGTCGGCGACCCAGGCCCAGGGTACGTCTGGCTGAGAATAAAAGGCGTGAGAATATACTCGTGTTATGTATCTCCGAATATCACGATCGATAAGTATAGAGAGTATCTGGAGAGCCTAGAAGCCAGTATCCGAGTCGGAAGCGGAGAAGTCATCCTAGCCGGGGACTTCAACGCCAAGAGCGCAGAATGGGGCTCAACAGTCAACGATACAAGGGGAGATGAGCTCTCGTCACTTGCCGCATCCTTGGACCTCCTGGTCTGCAACATAGGGAAAGTACCTACTTTCGAAAGAGGCGCCAGCCGTTCTGTACTCGACGTAACCCTCGCCACGCCTCCCATAGCAAAACGGATAAGGGACTGGAAAGTGTTGAACGAAGAATCAAGAAGCGACCAAAAATACATACTGTATAAACTAAGCCCACACGTAGATAGACCCGGCAGCGTTAGCACCGGATGGTGTCGCAACAAGCTTGACCCGGCTAAGATGAGAAAATATATAGACCAGCAGCATAGTTCAGGAGACGCGCATAGCTTAATGAAAATCATAAAAGGAGCATGCGACGCAGCCATGCCGAGAAGAACCAATGCACGTAGCCATCACAAGCCACATCACTGGTGGACGCCGGAAATTGCTGAGTACAGGAAAGCATCACTAATGGCCATGAGACGCTACCAAAAAGCAGCCAGGAAAGGGACTGCCGATGAAGAGAGGCGCACCTTCAAGGAGGCAAGAAAAGTACTCCGAATTGCAATACGGAGGAGCCAGGAAATAGGCTGGAAAAATCTGTGCGCCGAAGTCGACCATGACCCATGGGGAACGCCGTACAGAATAGTCATGAGGAAAATTGGAAGACGTCCGCAAGTCCCCTTGAATTTGATACCCGGAATCGTTCATGAGCTCTTTCCCACCCATCCAGCCCAAGTAGAGGTTGTGCACCACACGGATACCAACATACCACCAGTCACTCTGCAGGAACTCGAGTTGGCGAGAAGTCTACACCCAGGTGAAGAACCTGGCCCGGACGGGGTGCCAAACGAAGCATTGAAGGTCGCAGTTAAGTCGCATCCGACAATATTATTTCAAGAGGCATACAACCGGTGCATGAAGGATGGTGTCTTCCCCAAGCCATGGAAGCGGGCAAGGTTGGTGCTCTTGCGCAAGGGCGATAAACCGGCCAACCAACCATCAAGTTACCGCCCGCTCTGCATGCTAGATACGGCCGGAAAACTGTATGAACGCATACTGTGCAACCGCATCGAAGCGGCCTTGGAAACAGAAGGAACCGGACTAGCAGAAAACCAATACGGCTTCCGAAAAGGGCGATCGACGATTGACGCCATCGACAAGGTCATGGCTGAAGTAAACGATGCGGCGAAAGGAACCATATACAAGAGAGAGCTCTGCGTCCTGGTCACCCTGGACGTAGTGAACGCCTTTAATTCCGCATCTTGGGACGCCATAATACAAGCTATGGAAACCAAAAACATACCGCCGTACATCAGACGAATCAATAGGAATTATCTAAGCGATAGAGAGGTAATATACGGCGAAGAACAGACGACGGTCCAACTGACAAGCGGAGTTCCCCAGGGATCCGTACTGGGTCCTCTACTGTGGAGCATCATGTACGACGGCCTCCTCACAATCGAAATGCCCGAAGGAATAACCCTAGTGGGCTTCACAGACGACGTGGCGATCGTGGGCAGGGCAATGAACACGGAGAATCTAGAAGAATCAGTGAACTAAGCCATACAGATTGCGCACGAATGGATGAGTGACAGGAAATTAAAGCTGGCTCTCCACAAAACCGAAGCTGTCATGTTGACCAGGAAAAGGGACTACCGCAAACCAACATTCAAATTAAGAGGCCACCCGATAACAACAAAAAACTCCATCAAATATTTGGGGCTGGAGTTTGATAAGGGACGAAGGTTTAAAGCACACGAGGAGGCGGTTGGAGCGAAGGCGTCCAAGACAGCGCTAGAACTGTCTAGAATCCTGCCAAACATAGGCGGATCATCGACATTCAAAAGGAAACTACTGGCCAGCGTAGTGCACAGCCAAATCCTATACGCTGCACCAGTATGGGCTCCATTGCTACACCAAAAAGCAGGTGATACAGCCCCAATTCAAAACGCAGCGAAAAACATAAAGTCGGCGCAGCGACTAATGGCCCTGAGGGTGGCAAGAACTTACAGGACGACGTCTTTCGAGGCAGTTACGCTCATATCGTCAATGCCACCAATAAAGTACGAGCGACCAAGGACGCCTGGAAAGTTCTAATGAGTACCTGGCAGAGTGACTGGGACAATGCAGAAAATGGCATGTGGACACACAGGCTGATTAAAAACGTAGAAAAATGGGTCAACAGAAGACATGGCGATATAAACCACTTTCTCACACAGATACTGTGCAATCATGGCTGCTTCAATGCCTACTTGTATAGGATGAAAAAGCTGAGCTCCCCTAAATGCTCTCTATGTCATGCAGAGATAGATGACGCAAACCACACTCTGTTTGAGTGTGACGCATTTGAAAACTGGCGGACCGCACTCTTCGGAAAAGTTAGCAGATTGACGGCGGATAACATAGTGGACACCATGCTACAGGACAGCCGGAAATGGAGCCTAGTAGAAATTTTCGTCAACAAGGTCATGCAGTTTAAGTGCGACGATGAGCGAAGACGCCAAGCTGAAGCTCGTAGCATAGACGTAATTTATTTGTAGGCTGAAACGGCCAAACTAGAGGGATAGAGCCCTCACTCTAATGTATATAAAGCTGTAAAATTGTGTTTATCCAATAAACGATGGTAGTAGCCCCTAAGTTTTGCGAAAGCAGTTCGGGGATTACTATCGGTTTAATTTAAAAAAAAAAAAAAGGTTAGGTTAGGTTAGGTACAGTACCCGCCTATAGGAGGCATGAGCTTGCCATCAGGCGCGTCCCCAGGTTGCGGATAGGGGAACTCCCTGTAGATATACAGGGGAGATGCGATATAAGCCATACCTTTCGGAATTGGACGAATAAGCAGTCGCGAACAAGCTCGCCGCCGGGGGAACGATCAACCCCCGGTGTCCTGGATGATCAAGGCACGAAGACGCAAGCAGACAGGCGGCACGAGGCTGGCGTTGCCGGTGGCGGCCAAGCCATAAAAAAAATACGATGATGAGCGAAAACACAAATACAAAGGTTACTTCTCCAGGGGGTTAGGAAATCCCCCAGGAGACTACTCCGCCTGGTAAGCAAGGGAGCCAAGCGGGGTCGAGGAATGATCTCAAGACCCTCGGCGCTCCTGCACAGGCGTCGAGGGGCATCCACGTGGGTGTCCAGCGATGTGCCCCAAAGGAAACTGGAAATGGACAGACTGGAGATGTGATGATGAAATCGGAAACAAGTGCGAGTTATTTTGACGGCGTTGCGAAGGCAGGAAAGTCAGTGTCGGCTCTTAAAGCTACCCTAATTAAGCAGGATGAAGGCCTTAAAATTCTGTTTGAAAAAGCGTCAGTCTTGGAAGTGGTAGCTGAAAAAAGCTGCTCCGCGGCCGTGAAGGAAGCGATTGACGAGTTGATCAGCGTGTTAAATAGGTTAAAAGATAGTAGACCTTTAGCTGTCCGTGCTTTTAATGTAGTAGCTAATAACGTGTTGGCACTGGAGACAAAATCCAAAGTGTATAAGCCCCATAAAGAAGCATTTAAGGATGCTGAAACCCAGACTATTCCTGATCCTGCTAGTTTAGTCTGTGTGAAGCCGGAACCCAATCCGCCCCCCCCCCCCCAGCGGCGAGCAGCCTTGACAACTCACTCGTCGAGGCAGTTGATGGCTTGAGGGTGCACTTATGAGGATCGATGATTCTCTGGCCAGACAACAAGCCCAGTTTACAGAAGTTCCAGTGGCGCGGTCCCCAAGCTGCTGTAGATAAACAGTCGTCTAGCGTTAAAAGACAGGTGAACGCAGCTCAGAGGTCGGAATTACCCCCCGTAGGCGCTGCTAACAGAGTAGCAGAGGCAGGCCCTTCAACGATCAATGGCACGACAGAAGCTGTAGGTGATGACTGCGGTGACTCGGGATTCACGGTTGTAAGGAGGAAAGGCAGGAAGACAAAACCAGCGGTACCAAGCGCTCCTAAGAATTTGGAGCTACCCGAGGCTCCACAAACAACGCACAGTGTTCGGCGCCGTAGGCCTCCGAGGAAACAGGCAGTTATCTTGAAAAAACCGGCAGAAATACCAACGTATGCCGAGATGGTTAAGGTAGTTAAAAAAGCTGTGCTCCAGGAAAATGTGGACTACGAAATCACCACCCGCAAGACGAAGGCCAGAAATATGATTTTAGAGATCTCGGATAAGGTAATGGTGGACGAATTGGCTGCTGCCCTAGAATCTAAGCTTGGAGAGTTAATAAAAATCCGGCGTCCATCTCCCAGCATCCTCCTGCTATTCATTGGCTTTGAGGATTCTGTAGATGCAGATGAGTTCGCAAGCACGTTGACTAGATTTGACAGGAGATTAAAAGGCTTAAAAAATCTCTCCATAAGAGATGGTAAAGTAAGGACCGCAGTAGTCCGTGTTCCGCTCGCGCTTGGATTAAGGCTTCTAAGAAGCACGTAAGCTCAAAATCAGTTGGGCGATATGTAAAATCAAGGAGCTGGAATCATCTTATCGGCGATGTGTTAGATGCAAGGGCGACGGCCATGTTACTAAGGAGTGCACTGGTGATGAGACACGGTCTTGCTTCAACTGTGGAATAAGGATCACCTGAAGTCGGAGTCCAGTGTCAAAGTTGTCGACAGTGATATTCATTTGAAGGAGCCCCAGAGTCAACGGGTGGTAACACAGACTACCATCGTGGATCCACCGTTAGACCGTAACGTTCTTTCTGTTTCCCCAAAAGGATTTGTAGGAGCTGCCGATGCCCATAGCGCCAAAAAGATAGGCGAGGAGTGTTCATCCATCCGTCTTGATGATGATCTCCTTTCTTCAAATTAATCTCAATTGCTGCAAGGCAGCGAGCGTTCTGGCTTTGCAACAGGCGGCAGAGAAAGGCATCGATTTTTAATCGTCAGTGAACCCTGCCCAACCAAAAATTAATCATGGCATTATGATTCTCAGGGTAAAGCTGAAATAGCAAACCTCGGTGGTCATCCAATTGACATCATTAGTTCATCTGATCCTGGGTTCACGTGGATCCAGCTGGGAGCTCTCCGTATTTTTTCTTGTTATTGGTCTCCGAGAGCGGACCCGAACCTTACTCAGTACCTAGCATTATTAAGTAACTTAGAGTTTAGCATTCGTTCGCATAACGGAGACTCCCTCATATGTGGTGACTTTAACGCCCATCATACCGCTTGGGGCTGCCGTTCCAATAATAAAAAAGGGGATGCACTTCTCGATCTCATTCAAGCATTGGGCCTTATAATTTGTAACGTTGGCGTCTCCCTCACTTTTGTGCGCGGCACCGGATCATCTGTGATAGATATTACGATAGCATCGCCTCAAACAGCTGCTAAGTTGACTAATTGGGCGGTCCTGGACACAATCACCCTAAGCGATCACCTTTATATTCAGTTCTCGTTGCAAGATCTCCCCGATAACACAGTCAACTGTTCTAATACCCGGAAATTCCACCCTCATACTCTCAGTAACTTTTTAGTTAATAACAGGATTGATGTCAGCGATCATTACTCTGACGTGGACCTATCGGCAAATAACCTTTGCTCTGCTCTTTACGCTGCTTGTGGCCAGAACTCCTCTTCTTCAGGAAGGAAAAGAAAGAGCGTACACTGGTGGTCTCTCAGTATTGGTGTATTGCGGAAGACGGCTAATCATCTGCGGCGCGTCTTCCAACACAAGCGCAAACGTGTTGGTCCGCTAACGTGCTCGGAAGAAGAAGAGGCCTTTGAATCGGCAAAACTTGCCCTCTTAAAGGCGATCAAGCAAGCCAAAGATCAGGCTTGGAAGAAACTATGCGACGAGGTAGATCGGGACCCTTGGGGGAAACCTTATTTAATTATAATGGGTAAGATGAACACTAAGACAACCATCCCTGGGCTCAATCTCCCAAGTAGACTATCGTCAATTATACAGGAGCCGTTTCCGTTCCAACCAATGAGACTACCATCCTCCTGGTTTTCATCAACAATGAACCAAGTGAGCAGGATAAGCATAGACGAGCTGAGGTCTGCATGCAGCAAGCTCAAAAACGGCATTGCTCCGGGCCCTGATGGCATTACGTACGAAATTTAAAGGTCCTTGCGTCCCATCAGCCTGAACCGCTCCTAGAACTGATGAACTCCTGTCTCTTACAGAGTCGCTTCCCTCTTCTATGGAAGGCGGCAAAGTTAGTCCTCCTTAGGAAGGGTGACAAACCCCTGGACTCTCCATCCTCCTACCGTCCCATCTGCTATCTCAATTCAGCGGGTAAATTATTTGAGAAAATCCTAGAAGGTCGTATCAAAGCAGAGCTGGCCAAAGGTGACGATTTGGCGGATTGTCAATTCGGGTTCCGAAGTGGGCGTTCCACTATAAGTGCTGGTATACGGTTGATGAACCACATTGATAATTCCTCGGGCCTCAAAATCGGCATTCTCACATTTGATGTGAAGAATGCATTCAATTCGGATTCATGGGAAATCTTGATAATCTTCCTTAACGGGGTCGAACACAAGGGCATCTCTCCCCCCCCATTTTGGGAGTCCTTAGTGACTATTTTAAAGATCGGTCCCTTATAGTGCTCTTGATTTGATGTGGGTAATACCCGGGGACCAACAAACCCGGGTACCCGGGTACCAGTTTATTCAGGTAATACCCGATTTTGTGGGTAATCAACGTTTTTGGGTAGTGGGTACCCATTACCCAAAATTTTCGGGTACCCTATGGTTTCTGTTATACGTAAACGGTTGTTTTAGTTATTAATTGCTAAGAGGTAATCAGTATTAAATTATACATTACACAATTATTCAAATAAAAAATATTTCCTATTTTAAATTAACAAAATTACGGTTTAAAAAAGGTTGACAAGTGGGTATCGCTCTGTTGTGCAGTAGGTTATAAGTGGGTCACTGTAATTAATTGTATTAAATTTGAATTCAATGATATTATGTCATTGTATAGGAAAAACGATTCTGAGCGTAGACGGTTTATCAGTCTAGGATATATTATATTAATATCATTATTATTATTTATAATTTATGCGGTAGCCGGTAAGTTGAATTCATATTATTTGCATGTTGTCCTGAAATTATCAGCAATGCTGAAAAAATATTATATGTATACTTTTCTAAAGTTGGACTGTTTTAGAATCGGTGCACACGATGGCGTAAAACACGATATACATATTACATCTCTAAGTAAAATGTAAATATTTTTATATGTTAACATAATATTCATTATATGCATATATTATTATACTTATGCGTTATAGTGATTCTCAGCTCTCAGCTGTTTCAAATAGTCCGTTCACTATATAGTCATCATACCTAGGGATATTATACTTATTATTAATTATTTTTTTCAAGTAAAATATTGAATACTATGTTAAAAGCTATTATAAAACCTATATTGCAGATAACGGATATAGTGGCCTTAATCGTTATCTTTTATGTGTTTAGCTATACCCAGATAATAAGTAATCACAATCATACAATTAAATAGATAAAATGCAGCACGTGCGACAATATGATATTATTAATAATACTATACATGAACTGTGAATTTTGAAGTTCGTTCTGCAGCGTGAGTGACCGTACTAACCTCGTACTATACGTGTTATATTTAAAAGTACTGCATTTTTCAAAATAAAAAGATGTCTGGAAAAATAAAAAGTTGGGTTTGGCAGTTTTGCAAAATATGTAATAATGAAAAAGATGTTACTTGCAATATTTGTAATGCCAAATAATGGATCACCATCGGCAATAAATAAACATTTAATGTATGTTCATAAATATGATACAGTAACAGGGTCTACGGCTATTGAAATGGATGAGGATGAAAGGTATTATAATTATTTTATAATATTATCACAGAATTAATCTATGATATTAGTTTACAATAATTATGTATAGTTAATTAATGCAATTATTTTTGAGCGTGTGAAATTTTCTACTTTCATTTTCTACTTTTCTACATCGAGTCTCGTGAAGTATCTATCCTACAGAAAATTTGACGCAGATGACCAGTGATTAATTATTTATCAAATACATTAGTAGTTTTTTTTGAACACTGTGATATACAATATAGACAAATAAAAAATAATAATGAATATAAAAACCAAACAGTATTTTAAATCAGTTTATTATTGACTTTACTTAGAATCTAAAATCATTGCTAAATTTATTGTATGAAATATAATTTTTTATTTAGGTCAAGAATATCAATTTGTACTGCTTCATTATCAAGTAGTTCTTCAGTAAACGCAGAAATTTCTGATAGTGCACAACCTACTAGGAAGAAAAGACGAAGAAATAACGATAACTTTAGTGCTGATAGACAAGAACAAATCTCCCAAGCACTTGCATATATGATTTCTGCGAATGAACTCCCAATTTCATTTGTTCAAAGCGATGGATTTAAACACTTTATGTCACTTGTGGAACCTGGGTATCAAATTCCCGTAGCTTCAACAATATCATCGCGATTTCAACTGTTGTACGGTGAATTTCGTGCAAAAATAATGAATTCTTTGAGCTCAATGTCATTTGTAGCTTTGACAACGGATGGTTGGTCGTCAAGAGCCCAAGAATCATTTATATCAGTAACAATCCACTATATTAATGATAACTGGGAATTGAAAAATTATACTTTATGTGCAGAGTATATAGAGGAAAGGCAC
The DNA here is from genome assembly GCA_014851325.1 of Pentalonia nigronervosa. Taxonomy (NCBI): domain Eukaryota; kingdom Metazoa; phylum Arthropoda; class Insecta; order Hemiptera; family Aphididae; genus Pentalonia; species Pentalonia nigronervosa. Next base: position 6,358 of record JACXSJ010002462.1, on the reverse strand, counting down.
TCGTCTGAGAACTTGGCATTTATGTTAGAAATGGTAATTGCAGAGTGGGAATTAGATGGAAAAGTTCATGCAGTTGTGCATGATAATGCTGCGAATGTTGTATCCTCAGTTCTTTTAGTTAAAAACGTGGAGAATAGTATTTGTTGTGCTGCATATACAATACAAATTTGTGTGAAAACTGCTTTAAAATCGGTGAAGTTATATTCACTCATATTGAAGAAAGCTAGTACTATGGTTAGTCATTTTCATCATTCCAATGTTGCAGCTTTTGCTTTACGAAAGACACAACAGCAGCTTGGATTGAAAGAACTCAAACTAATTTAAAGCTGCGCCACTAGATTATTAGTCTTATTTTATGTGTGAAAGGCTTCTAGTAAATCGAGGTCCTATCATCGCAGTTTTAGCAGACAGAGATGTAACTTCTGCTGCGTTAGCTTTGAAACTTGAAATAAACGAAGGGGAATGGACAGAAATGGAATCAATGATTAAGCTCTTAAAGCCTTTGCATGTTGCAACAGTGGTATTATGCGAAGAAAATGTTACGATTTCTATACTCCGACCAATTATTTATGGATTAATCAATAAACACATGCTAATAAAATCTGAAGACAATGAAAATGTAAGAAACTTCAAGGAAGATATAAATAAAATTTTACAAAAGAGATTTAAAATGAAGAGGCAGGAATATAATGAAGTAGTTATAGATCAAATATCTTGTTTTCTAGATCCAAGATACAAATATTTAGAGACAGAAACTGATGAAGTAAAAGAAAATGTAAGAAAACGTGTACAAAATTTACTACAGACAACGAGACCAGCTGAATCTAATGAAGTCGTAAGTGAGGAGATTAGTGCAATGGATTTTTTATTGGATGCAAAATCATATGGGGAAAACGAAAGTGAATTCGATATGTACTTACGTGAACCTCAATTAAACCATAATGTGTCCAATTCCCTTATATGGTGGAAAAATAATGAGTTGAAATATCCAAATCTGGCATTGTTAGCTAAAAAATATTTATGTGCACCGGCAACATCAGTTACAACGGAACGTTGTTTTTCCACAGCAGGAAACATTGTAGCATCTAAAAGAAGTTGTCTTTTGCCAGAAAACGTTAATTTACTGACGTTCTTAAAAAGGAATCAAAATGCCTTCAATCGTTGATTTATTATTTTATTGTTATTAATATTTATATTTATTTATTCGTTAGTTTATGGGTCTAGGCCACCATCGATTTATTGTCGATTTATTATTACATTATTATAAAATATAAATTATCTAATTTTGAGTTATTAATAAGATGTTAAATATTATAGTATAATATTTTTGTTATCTGCTAATTATTCTGGGATTTTTTTAAGTGATTAATTAATAAATTTCCTTTTTTTCTTCATATTTTGTTGTTTTTATTACATATTTTTAACGCATATTTAGCGATAGTTAAGGTCATATTATAGCGCATATTTATGCAATTTAAGTGCTATATAATCCCAACCCTGGTAATGAGTTTACAAACCATAACGGGTACCCGATCCGTAACGGGTACCCAATCAATAACGGATACCCGAAATATTGTAAATCGGGTAATACCCGTAATACCAAGGTACCCGGGTATCCGGGTAGTACTCGGGTACTCGGGTATCGAGAGCACTAGTCCCTTATATCAATGGTAAATAACGTTTCGTCCGTCTCCCCAGTTTCCAGCGGCGTTCCACTAGGGTCGGTCCTCGGTCCGACCCTTTGGAACATCTTGTATGATGGTTTATTACACGAACCTCTCCCTGTAGGTGTTGATTTCTTGGCATATGCAGACGACGTAGCTCTTGTAGCAAGGGGGAAAGATATAATTGAGCTTGAGTGTTTACTATCCACTGGGGCCGAGACAATTGTCAAATGGATGGCTGATACCGACATGGAATTAGCCATTCACAAATCCGAGGCTATGGTCGTCACCAAAACCAGAACTTACAATGATTTGAATATATTAATCAAAGGTATAGCGGTCAGCACTGTCACAAGCCTGAAATACCTTGGTATTCACATCGACCAAAAGCTCAACTTTAATGAACACGCGATTCGAGCGTCAGAGAAAGCTGGCAAAGTCGCCTCCAATCTGGCAAGAATTTTCCCAAATCTGAGTGAGGCCTAACCTCGGAAGCATAGACTTTTGGCAGGGATTGTCCATTCTATCCTCCTGTATGGCGCTCCCATTTGGGCCGACAGGATGTCTCCAACTGGCGTCAAGGAAATGGCCAAATGTCAACGGAGAATTGCGCTAAGAGTCGCCTTGGCATATTGCACGGTATCAGCAGACGCTGTCCTTGTAATTGCTGATATGCCGCCTATTGATCTCCTCGCCGTCGAGCGCCTTGAGTCCTTCAACTCCTCACAATTAGGCATACAACAGAACCCTGGTCGAGTCAATCTCTTGGCATCTTAGCAGTTCCGGTGGGCGACCTCAGATAGTGGAAGGTGGACGTTTCAATTAATCCCTGACCTAAAGTTGTGGTTTCAGAGGCCTTTTGGCAAATAAATTACTTCCTCACGCAGATCCTATCGGGTCATGGCTGCTTTCCCTCGTAACTGAATAGGATCGGCAAGCTTGATAATTCAGAGTGCTGGTTCTGTGACGCTCGCATTGACGATGCACGCCATACCATCTTTGTCTGTGACGCCTGGTTTGGTCCAAGGCTTCGTCTAAACACACTATTGGATGCGATTATATCCCCACAAAACCTGAATCCGCTTAAACTGCGCTCAAAGGAAAGCTGGAATGCAGTTAACCAGTTTGTCATCGAGGTGATGAAGAAAAAGGAGTCTGAGGAGAGGCGACGTCAACTTGTTCCTAAATAAACGACATAGTTAAGTTTTTATTTGTGGACCGAAGGTCAAATCAAAGAGGTTAGAGCCCTCTAGTTGCTTGTTTAATTTATGTATTTATTTGTAAATATGTTCTTTGTTATTTATTGTTGATTTTGTTTCAAATAAACGATGGGCACTGGAGGGTGAAATGACTTGCGTCGGTTCCACCCTCAGTGTTCGGTTCATATATAAAAAAAAAAAAAAGGTTAGGTTCAGCAGCAAAAAGACCTGCTGGAAAGAGCTGATTTCCACAGTCGACAACGACCCCTTTGGGAAACCATACAAACTGGTGTTGCAGTAGTTGAGAGGTCCCCCAGCAACAGTCACGATGGAGCACCAGACTCTGATTTCCGTGACCAGTACGCTGTTCCCTACCCTTCCAGCAGTCAGTGATATACCTCTGTTACCACCTGAAAACATTGCCCAAACATTTACCAGAGTGGAGATCGACTCGGCCATCGCAAGGGCAAAAAACAGGAACAAGGCCCCTGGCCCTGATGGCATTACGGGAAAGATACTTTCTGCCGCTCACAAGGCTAACCCGCGGTTGTTGGAGGCCCTGTATAATGACTGCCTACTAAATGGAACATTTCCAGCGGAGTGGAAGACTTTAAGAATTGTACTCCTGAAGAAAGACGGCAAGCCTGAAGGTGTTCCTTCCTCATATCGCCCGCTCTGTCTGCTGAATGACGCCGGGAAAGTGCTGGAATTTCTCCTAACACAGAGGCTGGAAGACCATTTTAACAGCAGGGGTGGCCTATACTCAAACCAGTACAGATTTCTGAAAAAGCTGTCCACCGATAATGCAGTCCGCTGCTTCCATAACACCGTCGTGGGGGAGTTGAATGACGGCAAATTCTGTGCTGCGATTGGAATCGACATCAAGAATGCGTTTAACTCCATCAGATGGCCAGATATCCTTGCTGCGATCAGAAGATGGGACGTTCCGCCGTCCCTGTATAACATGTTCCACTCATATTTCTCGGGAAGATCTGGTTCAGTCTCTTCCTGTGAAATGCAGGGCGATAGTTTGAACATTCATGTTACAGGTGGTGTGCCCCAAGGCTCTGTCGTAGGCCCCCTCCTTTGAAACATCACCTACGACTCTGTCCTAAAAGAGGAACTTCCACGCGGGGATAAGATGCTCGGATTCGCTGACGACACCCTCATTATTGTATCTTCCAGGACGGTTGCCGAGTTGGAGTCTTTAGCCAATCGGGTCTTACAACAGGTCGGCGAGCGCATATCTGGCCTTGGCCTTAGCGTCACTGCCGACAAGACAGAGGCGGTCTTGTTCACTTACAAGTACAAGTACGAAGTACCGAACCTGCGGGTGTGTGGAAGCCCTATCATACTATCGTCCGATCTCCGTTACTTTGGGATGACAATTGACAAGTCCCTGAGTTTTAAGAGCCAGGTCCGGAACGCTTCAGCGAAGGCCGAGAGAATCAGCACGCAGTTGGCCAGGATCATGCCGAATATAGGTGGTCCACGTGAGGACAGGCGTCAACTTCTCTCATCGGTGGTGCACTCTGTGCTATTGTACGGCGCACCTAGCTGGGCCCATACCCTCGACCTTACGCCCGCAAATGCTGATCTGCTGAACAGAACCCAGCGCAAGGTCCTGGTGAGATGCATTTGTGCCTACCGCACGACTTCAGACGCTGCATCCAACGTAATTGGATCTACGCCGCCTGCCGACTTACTTTCCAGAGAGCGGGCAGCGAAGTTTGCAATTAGGTGCACCGGACGAGACGACCAATCCTGCGATGAGCTGAGGAAACGGACTTTTAAAATATGGCAAAGAAGATGGGATAGCAGAACGACTGGCCGAAGAGAATAATATCAAATCTCCCGCAGTGGTGCACAAGAGGGTTTGGCCGTGTAGACTTTCACCTGACCCAATTCCTCTCTGGGCACGGGTGCTTCGGGCAATATCTCTACCGGTTCAAGAAACTTGAAGATCCCAAATGCGTCGATTGCCAAGCAACTATTGATGACGCCGAACACGCCATCTTCAAGTGCGACAGGTGGTGGCGGCCAAGGAGGGAACTGGAAATGAAACTGTGCGGCGACTTCACTCCTAAATCCATATGCCAAGTGATGCTGAAGTCTCGGAACAATTGTAGATTGCCGGATTTATCAAGTTCGTACTCTCCACTAGAGAAGAAGAGGAAAGGCAACGGCAAAGAGTAGCGGCTGCAGACGTAACACCCAACTAGTTAAGCTTTGTATAATGTGGGCCAAAGGCCAAAATTTTTAGATGGTGTAGGGCCATCCTTGTTGTATATAATTTCTTTTTTTTTTTTTTGTACTTTCCTAGAACATATTTGGTTCTGATGTATGTATATATTTTAATGTATAATAAACAATACAGAGGAGTTAGCGAATTGCCTTAACGGTATTTCCGGCCCTCTGTTAAAAAAAAAAAAAGGTTGGGTTAGGTTAGGTTCTCCCCCATGGGACTCACCTTGACGCGGTGGGGGAGCTTGCGGGCCTTTAATTAGGTCTTACGAAGCAGTCCCGGTCTAACTTAGATCGAAACACAGAGCCTGACCTTAACCGGATGGGCAGGCCCGGTCCACCTGCAAGCGTCTGCAAACGGACACAGGTGAAGGTAAGACCGAAACAAATCCCCCTGGTGGCAGGGTTAAAACACAAGGGAAAGGCACCCTTTAAAAAACTACCTATGGATGTCAATGACAGAAATATGGTTACCGCATCAGGGGATTCGGACCCCCAGATGCCGGCAGTCGGGAGTGCACAAGCAGGCTCCCGGCGGTCGTCATCCAACGACTGCAGGACTCCAGGGGTGGATGGCCAGGCCCCTGACAGTCTTAAAGATACTAGTGCTAACCTGAAGGCAAAGCTCCTGTCATCACAGAAAACAGCAACTTACAATTCTGCTGCCAATCCTTCGGCTTCCCACGCGCCGCATATCAAGATCTTGAAGGAGCAGCTGGTCTTGCAAAATACAACCCTAAAAAATCTTTTCACGAAAATAGCCGTGGTTGATTCCCTGATCGAAAAGCTCCGATCCGAGCAAGCCAAAACTGCCATACGCGAACTCATCACAGTGGTCGATGCCCTGCGCGTAAGTCAACCAAACCTCATCAGGGCCTACAGAAACACGGTCGGGGCCATGTCCAACGTTGAAACCAGCAGAAAATCGGCAAGCCATGTTCCCCCGCCACACTCAGAAAAAAACTTATCCTATTTTCAAATAAATGGTTTCATACATTCTTTACTTTTAGTAGCTCTTTAAAATAATTGTAAATTGTTTTAAAACAATTAATATTCTATCATATTAAATATACTTTCTTTAATTGTATTAAAAAATGAATTCGTTGTTTTAATGTTAAATAATAAATCTAATTACATTTAATTCATAGAAATGAATAATATTAAGTATTAAAATCTATAGCATAGTTAATTGCATTAAGTAAATGCTAGTATTAATTCAAAGATAAAATTTACATTGTTCTAATTTAATTT